>QTSX02006446.1:0-153637 GCA_014839935.2 Entomophthora muscae | reverse complement strand
AATGGAATGGTTTACATCATGATGTCAATACAAATATGCTTGTACACATAAAATTGTTACATAGTGGCATCATATTTTATGCTATATCATTCCTGTTGTTCTTTTGAATTTTAATTTGTCTTGCAATAGTATGTGTATTAATCCAAGGCTCTTTCAGCAGTATTACAAAGTATACATGGATACTTTAACTCTTAGCTTAACACTTTCAAACTTGCAGAGTAATCCTTTTAGAACCTGGCCTGGTCTTATAAGTGTATAGAGTATAGATTCCCTTCCACCAATCCTCTTGTATTTCAGGAAATAATAAATCTTGGACTTCAATGATTTTTCATCTAAGGCAGTGCAAGACATATATGAGTTCTTCTGGTTTGAAGCTTGTAAATTGAAGAATTGTAGATGAGCACAAGCACTTCTTGGTATTATTCAAATCTATATACCATCATAATGTAATATTTAATTTTTAAAACATCATGTGTCAAAAGTTTTTATTTTCATAACAGGAAATTTCAGGATGAATTGTAATAATACCTTGGATAGCTTCTGATCTTAGGCGCTAGAAGCTTGAAGAAAGGAATCAGTGACTCTGGTTTAAATCTTGAATTCTCTCTGTGAAAGCTTATATATCTCTGCAAATAGACCCCCATAAGGATCCTTCCAGATAATTCTTGAGAGAAGTAGTTGATTACTAATTAAGCCACATGCTATAAATGTCTTGCATGAATAGTATAATGATTGGCTAGGCATCATTATGATTTATTTGCAGATTATTTTGGGACTAGCTAGTATAAAGATCCAGGTACAAACTATGGTAGCTGAAATATCTTGTGATAAGGAGATTATAAATGTTTGGTCAGTATGGGTTTCAGCTATCAATGATGACAGCTGATTTATCATGCTATAATAGGACAGTAAATGATTGATCAATATGAGTTTCATATGTCAATGGTAGAAACTGACCTATCATATGATAATATAATAGGAAATAGTTAAACCTGTGTCATGCTAATCTCAATTGAATGCAACCTTATGCTTGATATATTAACATTATCATATATATAATTACAATCATAAGTCCATATATGAAAGCACTGGCTGTCAGAATTGATAATTTAAAGGGATGTTTCTAGCCAATTAGCCTCATATAAGAACCAGCTAAGTAACAAGGAATAATAGTAGCAATTTTTTGACCTGAGAGTCAATTACCAAGTGCTTTGGCAATAGGCTAATATCAGAAAATCCTTAAAATCCTCACACTCATAATATTATCACTTTTCAAATCTCCTGTATAAAACTTTCACTTTTAAATGATAAAAACACCTAGATTTTTAATGTGTCAGAAATCTGAGGACTGTGGTATTTTATCATACACCAGATGATATCCTAACTCTTCTAACATTAGGAAAGTATAGAGAACCTGTGACTTTGGCGTAACCTATGCCCAGAATATTTTTTGTCTTCATAAGTAAAAAGTCTAGCAGAGACTACAGCCCAAAGGATTTGGGATGTTCTTCTTACTTCTGGATATAGGTTCATTAGTTGTCCTCTATATTTTATTATAGAAAATTATACTTTATAACAACAGTATCATCTTTTCTCTTGATGTATATGAATCAAATGAAGGAAGTGATTAAGAATATTAGCTCTTTATTTGATGAATGATATTAAGGCCAGCCTGACTGCCTGCATTTTTCTGAACTAGCTTACAACACTAAGTAGAGACTGAAGTAGCATTAGGGCGTTGCAGCAGGGGGCCCAACCTTGGATGTGTGCTTTTTTTGAAGGAAGATTTCTTGACAAATTCCACAGCTCAGTATCTTTTCTGACACTGTAAAACTATCCCTTGGTACAAGCAGAGTAGTTGTCTACCTGGGCCACGTCTCAGGGCTAGGTAGTCAGCAGACAGCTACTAGTTGGTATTTGTGATTGTTCCTCAATTGAAGCCTTTCATCTTAGAGTGTTTGACCTTGTGGCCTAACCCATGGTCAAATATTCTAGAAGTGTTTCCAATGATTGCCCATATGACAGCTCCTCTGTTCTAGGATATACTCAAGTTTAAATTAGTAATTATTAAGATATGCAAATTGAGGTTTTATTTAAAGAAATTAAATTAAGTGTACAATATTTGCATATTTTGTTCATTAATTAGAATTAGGGAACTCATTAATGCCACAATTCAATTTGACTATCAATTCACTATCCTCACAGCCCATGTGCCTGGGTTTTTAAGCCATTTATAAGAGTGACTAACTGCTGGCTCATGTTAATTGGTTAAATCCAGTAATTAGTCAATATACCAAATTCCTGACAATATGTTATAAAATTTTACTCTTATTTTACATAATTTTAAACTTTTATAATAGATATAAACTATTCCTTTATTTTTTGGATATGTATTTCTGCTTTTAATTTGTTGTTTAAACCTTTAAAAAATACAGAATTTCACCCCATTTTTTAATTAGACATATCCCATAAAAGCCTTAAATGTTAAAATTTTATTTATGATGGTTTTATATAGTTACCTATTTTATTTTATAATAGGGTTGATTTATCAACAAGTCCTCTCAAGGAGCACCAGGAAAGGCCCCTTCCCCTCACCTCTGCCCAAATATCCCAATTCCAGCTCATATGGGGCTGAACTAAAGCCGTGTTATGACTACTTTCCTGGCTTTTGCCATGCTCCTTCCGGCCCCTGTGATCCTCTGGTGGTCTATATCATTTACAATGTTGATGATAAGTTTAATGTTCCTTCTATTCTTCCCAAGTTTTCCCATTTAAGTGTCAAGGGTGGTACAACCATGGTGATCAATAGGTTTATACAGTAGTTATCAAACCTATTGAGATAAACAAAAAATATCAGTCTAAAAACAAAAACAACTCAGTATAAAAGCAAAATCAAAGTGGATCCAAATATATTGTAATTTAATATAAATTCCTTGATTTTTGATTTTGTTTTTAGAATGATTTTTTTATACTGATGTTTTTGTTTATCTCAACAGGTTTGAAAACTACTGTATTTAGATGAAGTAATGTTAACCAGCTCTTTAAGATCTGGTACTATACCTGTGAGTATTATTCTTTCCCAGTACGGCTCAATTATGAGCACTGGGATAAGTTGAAAACATAAAAATTGGGCATAACTGCATTATTTCTTATGACATCATATATTTTATACTCGATAGATATCTTGTGCAGCTGGTACCTACCTCCCACAATTGTTATTGTCAGGGCCTATAATGGTCAAGACAATCAGCTAGTATGCCTGGTCACAGCATAACAAACTATGTGAAAACAATTACCAATTGTCTCTCCAGAGGAAAAACCCCTTTTTGACCACTAATGGCCAGGATTTTTCAAGGACCACATGCTGCAAACCCTTGGATTGACATTAAACACAAAATTGGGTCTTCTTTATATCAGTAAATGATAAATTGTACAAGAAATCACTTGATTGAGAAATAAGACAACCAATTTCTTGCGGGTTTACTAATAGCTGTGGCTCCTTGGCAGGCTGCAGACAAACCCAATATTAAGAAAAAGTGGCCAATCCACACCTATACCTAGGCCCCAACACACAGCTTTCCAAACAAATTGTCAATTTCATCAAAGATATTGTCACCAGAACTCTGGTGGCACAAAAGACTAAGTTATTCCCAGTAAGTATATGTAACAAAGAAGGGAAGCCTTTTTCACTGTTGACATCATCATAATTGTCAGGGATCCAGCCTACATCAGGTTCAGGGGAACTTGCAGGAAGATAGCCCGTAGGCCCAGAGGGAAGGGCCCACCACAGGATTGGAGCTAACTTTACAATATAGAAGAACAATTTTCCAAGCAAGGCCCAAGGCCCATTGATGGGTGCCATGGAATCAACTAATCCAGTGAGGGCAATGTACATGGCTCCAAATAGCTGGGTGGAGGTTGACTCATTGGTAACCAAGGTTTCTTGAAGGCAGTTAGGCTGCAGGGTCACAGGAGAAGCCATAGGCACTAATTAGGTGGGAAGGTAGTTATATTTGTCCCAGAATAGTAATGATTGCTTGATGTGTTAGATGCCTTCATGACCAATGAGTTCAGGTTATCTGGTTCTGGCTTCAGGTTTTTAGATTAGAATTTCTTCCAAGGTGAACTCTAAATAGGCAGGATTGGGAGATATTCTGTGAAATGTACCAGGTTGTAAGGTGCTCCTGGGAGAAATTATAACTTGGGTGGCTTGTACGTGGTTTTTGGAGTTGTCTGGTAGTAGGGGAGGAGCCAGAGAAGTTGATCTTTAAATGAAAAAGTATAAATTAGGTATGTGATGTCCTGTGAGAACCAGAGGTTGATAACATTTTATTGCAAAAATGGCAATGTGCAACTTTATGGCAGCCCCAGAGTATAAGTATACCCATCTACCATAGAAAATCTTTTATGAAATCCTTTGGGCTGGTTGCTAGCATTAACCAGGGTTTGGAAATCCTTGGTGGTGTAAATTTACTGCACCCTTTGGCTCTGGACCACACAATTTTTCCCACTGCACCAAAAAAGCCTTAAAATCCCAGCCAAGCCGCTCATCTCTTTGGAAGATTTGGCACATACTGTGGAAAAAAGATTTGTAGTGGCCTACTCTGTAGACCATTTGGCCTTTGTTGCTCTCCCTGGGAAGAAACACTGGTTAATTTGGATTACTTATTAGCTTGGTATTGTCCACTTCTGAAAACCATCAGAGACAACCAATCAAGTGAGGCCACATTGGCAACCATGAAGTTAAATAATTCAAAAATGCCTGGGATCAACTCTGGCCAATCAGATAAAGCCATAGAAATTAGTTTAAAACTTTCCAGCCCCCCTAGATTGAACCAACAAAATTCTCCACCAGCCAATCAAAGCTTGGCCAGTCTGTCATGTGATTCAGATTGCAACTGCTCTCCCCCTTTTAACTTAGCAAGGGGACTTCCAGTCCCCTGCTTGTTGATTCTATATATTATTAAATTTTGGAGTCTGTTGCACCACTTTCTATTTTCTCTAAAAAGATTTGAACCCCTTGTTTGAGTTTGTCACTAGATTTGAAAGTGTTAGTCAATTCCTATTTAAATCTTACCTTTAAGCGACTCTGTTTAAACCCGCTGGCCTTCTTGATACTAGAGATAGAGGCTCCAGTGTATGGCATTTGTTTTAACTGCTCTTGCTTTTTGAAACACAGTTTGAAACCAAATTTTTAGTTAGTAGTTTATATAAAAACTTACTTGTATTTCCTATTCATATTGTTTTTTCTTGTTTTTGAACCCACTTTTGATATAATCATTGTTGAAGGCACCCAAGACCATTCCCAAGGCTCTGAAGATCCCCTGGTTGGTTATTTAAACAGTATTTGCCTGTAGCTACCCTGTTTACAGCCATTTTACCCAAAAAAAAGCCTGAAAAGTGCATCTTTAGACTCTAAATCCCCTGGAGATTCTTAAAATGTTGCTCCCAGTCATAAATTTGTGGGTTTTTCTCTGGATTCATTTTTGTTGCTTTTGTGATCAACCTCTCCTGACCTTTGGTTACATCTCTCATCCTCTGCGCGCCACGTGGATGACAATCCCTCCAGTCTCTTGCACCTGCCTACCTCTTTCATCATCTTAGGCGAGGCACTGGTCAAGAGTTTGACCTGTGACAACCTGGATTTGTCTCCAGCTGACCCCACTTTAATTGCACCTGTCGTGGAGGAGACATCACCTTCCCCTCTGTTTTAACTGGAGAGTAGTGAGCCTACCCCCCTAAAGGCACCAGAGCTCCTGGCTCCTGTTCCCTCCCAGGCACTGTGGTTGCTTACTGTACTTGTGTTGATGATATTGAATGCCTACTTTCCCCAAATTTTACTGGTGTCTTCCCTTTGGTCCCCTCTTGGAGCAGCCATCCTAGTACTTCACTGGGCGGAATCCTGGTGGTTTGTCTCATAGGGATGGGAGCCAAACTTAGTTAGTTTAGCCCCCTTTCTCACAGGTTGCATCAGAGGTTGTTGACATGTTGTTGACTGGATTCAGATGGTTAATATCAATTTCCCTCTTTGATACATCAGATTTTTCATCATCTGATGGGCCTTGTTTGGGGTAATTCATGCAATTCTCCATTAGCAGAGGGCCAGGTAATCACAAGAATACTATTCAAGTTGGCACCTTCATTAGCTAGGCTTAGGGGGTTTGAGAGGGGGAAAGGATTGATAATGGGTTGCGCCTCATAGGTTGGTTTTAGAGGCTTTACCAAAATCAAATTGTCCATTGACTTGAGCCCAAAAAAACGTGGGCTGGCGGCCCACAGGGGGTCAGGGTTTGAATCACAGGGTTAGAATTCCATCTTGTGAATAAGTAGTGGGTAACTGTCACTTGTGACAATAATAAACATCTTTATGTCTAGGACCCATTATTTTATTGCATGAATTGTTTTTTTTGCACAAAAAATATTATTCTGATTACATCTTTATGTGAATCAATAACACAATATTCACACATCTTTCTCTAATCTCCTGGTTCTGCTCTCATTCCTTTGTTTATGCCAGCTTGCACCCTTGACTTAGAGTTTTACCATCCCAACCACCTGGATCTCTCTCCTGACTGTCATAGAGGCCAGATTCAAACAATTATTAAGTAGATACCAGCCACTCCTCCTCTTCCAGATGCCTTTCCTGTCCATGATTTCAGTAAGCTGGGGTTTGTCTATATAGCAGTGTTGGGTTATCCAATCATTTTTGTGCCTCACACTTGAAGTTGGTATCCCTGGGCCACTGCTGTAAACTATCTTTTCAAGATTGCCCCAATTGTGTACATAGTCTTCCATGCCTGTCCTGCCTCTCCTGTGGAAGCCCAGCAGGACCCTGGTATGGGTGTGACATTTATGCCACCCAATTGGCTGTTCTTGAATTTAAGCACCAATATTTCAATAATATGAAGAGGGTGCATAGCCAAAATAAGCTAGCTAAGTTTTACATTGTGCTTTAACTGTGTTTTTTAGCAGAGTTACAAAGGGGGAAAATAATTGGATACTAGCTATTATGCTTTATTAAAAGTTAACTGTCATACATTTCCTGTGAACCTGCATACTGGGAGCATGATTATTGTAATCACTCAATTGGATGATTAATAGGGTGTCTTGATACTTTTAGAGGATCAAGCACTAAATTGAGGTATTAATTGTGTGGGGATCACTATCTGGTCATGTTACTAGGTTTGGGAATTTGAGACAACTTCTGCATTTGGCTTTGATTCACTGAGAAGTTGAATTGCGGGTTTTGAACCTGTTTAGCTAGAACATTACCAGGGGTTCAACCCTGTTGTTTTGACAATTGCTAGGTGTTAATCCTCTAACCCCTATCCAAGAGCGCCATCAACATTAAAATCATGATACTCCTAGATTTGCTCAAGAAGACCAAGAATAGAGAGATTTTCCTGAATTATGACAATGGCTATAAAGTGGAGGATATTATAGCATATACCACAAAGAAAACCTGGAGCATCTCAGCACTTCTACTACTTGGCTATGTGGCAGCACATTTAAAAATTCCCCACTATCTTCAAGCAGCTTGGATACTGCATGGGCATTTTGATGGTCAGGAATCCCATATTTTACTTTCTCCTTCCTGATGCCAAACCCAAGTATTGAGTAACTGGGGTTATTGCTGGTATGTTCAAAGCTACAGATAGATGTTAGCCTTGCCTATGTACTCTACCTAATTCTATGCAAGAGCACTACATACTAAAATAGAAGAGAAATTGAAGATAGTTATGTTTACTGGGACTGGAGTAAAATCTAGCCAGTGGCTGCAATCTATCCAGGTGTAACTAAGAATTTGTTATCATCCTTTCAGATGTATGTATCAATATATAATGGAACAACTCTTGTTCTTGTCCTTTCAGAAAGTCCTCAGTGGCTAACTTTACAAGGGAGCAGTCAGCATTTAAACCATCTGTATGTTGACACTTTGTCAACATACAGACAGTTGACTTCAATTTGTCACTTAGGCCAAAGCCTACTAGCTGTGTTCTAAATAAACTAATTTTTTATATTGCATTCCATGAATGGAATTGATAATCAATGATAAAAAAGCCATTGTTGACACCAACTAAGAATAAGCTTAATTTTTATTAAAAAATAAGAAGGGAATCACTATTGAAAATACCAAATTGTTATACTTTTAATTTAAGCCCAACTTCAACAATGAATATACACAATGCTGACATAAACTAAAAGTTATTTATATTTCTTAATAAAAAATATTTTATCTGGAATGTCTTCACTTATAATAAGTTATTTATATTTATATTTAGCCCTTTGTTTCATAGTTCTTTTAGATATAGTGGCTAAAAATTTCAAGCTTTGTTTTATATTATATTAGTGGTTTATTATATCTTTGAAACCACAGGACGTGTTCCAGTTAACCCTTAAACATTGGATTAAGCCTGATTATATAAGTTAAAATAGTATTTATATAGTATGATTTTAAGTTGACACAAAGGAACCCAACACAAAAGCAAAAGTGGGACAAGGGGAATAAGTTAAGCAACCACAATGACATAATTTAAGCAAGATTTAATAGAAGCTCCACTCTAAAAGAAGGCCAACTCTGGCAAAGATGTCACCTTCACTAATCTAATAAGCAAAAGACACAGCTTAAAATTTTCAAATCACAGAATGGTAAAGGTGGTTCAGGATGCCACTCCCTAGTATTGCCATATTGGGACTGATTCCTTATTTAGAAAAGTATAAGGGGAACTGCTGCCCTTTTTGTTATTACCATTGGAAGGTAACCCTCCAAATTACATAGTGTGGTCTCCGATTATAGACCAATTGATGCACCTGCGGCTAGCCGCAGATGTTTTGGAGAGTGACCCATTGGAATGGGTTTTCATATGGCAATTAGTGACCAATTGGAGCATCTGCAGCTAGCCACAGATGCATTGATTGGTGACCCATTGAAAGAGGTTTAATATATGGCAATTAACAACCCATTGATGCATCTGCAGCTAGCCGCAGATGCATCAATTATTGACCCATTGCTTGTGCTCACTATGTAAATTGGTATACTGATCTTCTGCCCCTCTTTTCACCAAATTGAGAACCCTAAAAGAGAGTAGTCTGAAACCCTATTCTACACTTAATTCCCCAGAGACAGCCCTACTATGTGCTGCAACCACCTGACTACAGATCACATGTCCAAATGTTCATTTCTTGCCCAATCTAACCCATTTCTTTCTGAATATCCCCCAAAATGTTTTAGCCCTCCAAGAATAAGCTCATTGCCTGAAATTCTAGACCCTAGTCAGCATGACTCACCCTTTCTTTTCCCTCCTCCCCTACAGGTATAAAAAGACCCCCAAGAGGTCCCCAATAAACAAGAATCACACACCAACACAGAAATTGACTTAAAAATCTTAGCATACTTGCAGAGACCAGAATTAGAGGTTCTGTTGAGTAAGAAGAATTTAGTCCTGTTGTGTTTCCAGTTGCTCAGCTACTCTCAAATCATTCCTATAACTCTTGAGCACCACAGTAAGCTTATGACTCCAAAACTTCACATAATAATAATAAAACTACTACTTATAATATGCAGTACTTATTTTTTAAAAGTTATATGAATATAAAGTTATTATAGCCCTAGCACCAAATAGCATAATTTCAGTCTAGATTTTGAACCTGATATTAATTTATTAATATGTATATGTTTTTTTAAACAGTGATTTACCTCAATAATTCTGGCTGTCTACAAGTTGACTACCAGAATTAAGACAATATTTTAGGCCAACTGTCTAGAATCAAAATTTCAATACATTTCAACACATAAAATGTCAACAGTAAACATCTAAATGTAGTTTTGTTCAACTTTTTCTTAATAAAAAGCCTCAATAATGCATATATTGAAAAATATTGAAGGTTTTTTTGCATGTTCTATATAATAATTCTCCACAACTTGATATATTTTCAGCTTTAACTTTCATTTTTCTATACTTTACTCAGTCATTTCTCTAACCCCTTTTTCTTTATAGGATAAATCAAAGAAAACTCAGCTTAATAAGAAAAAGCCTAATAAAAACCTGCCAATGACACTGTAAAGACTAAGGCTTCTTCTTCTAAAAAAAGTGCTTAGGAGCCAGCTTAAAAAATGAACAAAAAATTAAAGAAAACCCCAACACCTTAGGCTTATGAGAAGAACTCTGATGATGGTTTCACCTCCCGTAGCTGGTATGAGTCTGAGGAAGATAAAGATCCCATCAACAAGAAGAAAAGAAAGGCAAGCTTCAATCCCTCTCTGAGCCCTCTCTGAACTCTCCCCTGGTGAACATGAAGATGATGATCACCATGAGTACTTTTCTGGTTTTCACCATGCTCCTCCTGGGCCATGGGATGCAATGAAAGCCCATAATATTTGCAATGTTAAGGGCTCCTTCAGGATCCCAAAAAGATTCCAAAAATTCTTTCCATTAATTTCAGTCATAGGTGGCCCAATCATGGTCAGTGATGGCTATGAGTTTAACTGCATTTATCAGAAGCAGGGAAGCAAGAGCAAACATTATACATGTGAAGAAAGAAGCTGCCCAGCATGCCTAAACACCCAAGGTTGGGATAAAGTTACCTTGGAAAAGGGGAAACATACCTACATGTCTCCCACTATTTTGATTGAGAATCTGATCAAATTGTACCTATTCAAAATTGTACCAGTATCAAAAGACATTAAAGCAACTTACCTGGTAGTAAAAGCCACCAAAAACTTGAGCTGGGAGAATCTTAAAGTTGTCCCTGACTGTGAACTGTCACAGTAAGTTCCATAATGTCAGGAATTATTTGGCCAAGTAGGAAGGCTCAGAAAGCCAGAAAACCCATAAAAAAGTTGACCAATTTAACTTACTTGAATCAAATGGTTGATTAAAAATGGGTTACAGCTGCTCTAGTTTGCAAGTTGAATCCAAAATTCCCTTGTAAGCTGATGTTGATAAATTGACATAATTTGAGGATCACCTGAAATGATCTTATTTATCAGCATGGTCATCAGAAGCTGGTCACTCAAAGGTTCTTTGCAAACTGGACCAGATACTTACTTGAAAATGTGGAAGAAATAGGAGCCCAGGATCCAGGCGCTATTGCTTAGTCAAATTTTGATATATATTGAATAATTTTCACTGTTTCAACTCTTAAGAGTTGAGTCCTCCCAAAATTTACTCAATAAAATCCATTATCTATAGGTACAATTTTTATTTTGAATGCATCCTGTAGTTGGTCTTTTGTGCTACATTCCCTACAACTTAATCCTTAGCCAGCTTATTACAGGAAGATGGGGGCCTGCTGTTGGTACTTTGTTGTTGCCTCTGCCAATGTTAATTCAATGCCTGCTGATCTTGGAGCTGTTCCTCCTACCGTCAAAGCTGAAACTCTTGGGCTATCTCAATGTCCTGAATTTTATGCTTAATACACTCTGATTCTCTTGCATGCCATTTATATTAGGCTCTTTTGATTAGGGTTAATTATTTTACTTAACCCTAGTATCTCATTTGAAAATTTCATAAAACAGTATCTAAGCTGTGTTGGTGGTTAATAATTAACTCTATGTGGATTTGGTGGGTGATTTCCCACCACATGGAGACAGCTTCTTATTATCCCTCAATTTCTGTCACATGAACAACTTGTTAATTATATCTGTGATAGACGCCAAAAGCTAAACCCAATTAGAAAAAGTGCAACCCAACTAAAAGACCTGGTCCTTACTCCTGATTTGTAGATGACCCAAGACAATTAACATTTTCTTCTAAATAATGATGGACCTGGTTCAAAAAAAGGATCATATGCTATGCCACATATAAGAATCTAGAGCAACTGTGTGCCACTGAGACTTGGCTCTATGATGGGAAATTTGCAACATGTCCTAAGTTATTCTATCAGCTGTGGGTAGGGCATGCTCAGCTTGATGATAAAGTCCTCATCTTTGCATATTTTATTATTCCTGGAGCCTCAGAGGAGATTTACCTAAGAGCATTATAGATTCTACAGAGTGTCTTAAAGCTATTCTCAATGAGATTGGAAAGAACCCTGGTCTGTTAACAAGGGCCAATCCTGATGATGCTGATAAAGATGAAGTCACCCTAGCTGCTGAAGAGAAGGAACACAATAGAGCCCTTGGCCCTAAAATAATTATCATGGATTATGAGACATCCCAATACAATGCCTTTGTAAAAACCTTCAATGGTGAGGTCTAAGGGTGTTTCTTTCATTACCAGCAGGCTATCAATAGACGCCTTAAGGGCAAGACCCTCTTCAGCTCTCTCACACAACAAGATACAACTTGTAAATGCAAGTTTCTGATCCAGAAGTTTGTTGCTCTTTCATTTATTAAACCTGAGCATGTTGGCCAAGAATTTGAGCTTCTCTGAAATGACCCTTATGCCTTGAGCCATGAAGCTGAGTTCCAACCCTTTTTAGACTACTATGAGCCATATTGGGTGGGGCGCAAGGTGGTCAGCTGTAGGGGCAAGCCAACAGCAAAGGCAAGCTGAAATTGTACCAGGCTGTTATCAAGGATGAAATGAAGACAATATCATGCCTGGAAAACTGACATAACAATATAAAGTCCTCCTTTTGGGTGAATCCCAGACACAGCACCTTCTTTAAGCACCTTAAAGCTGAAAAGGGGAAGACTGTCTCCTCTCTTTGGGATATGGAAGTAAGGGCTCCAAAGAGGAGGGAAAAAGCAAGGCTATCATTTGATAAATAGTATATCAATTCAGCTTTAAAGAATAAGTACAAGCTATCTGAGCTTGGGGATCAGATAAGCAAGATTGCCACTGTAATCTCTTGCAGCAAACCTCCAAGTTAGTTTAAAATGTTGAAACCACAGGCTCAACCCGCCAGCAAGGTTCCAACCAAGTGGGTTTGTGACCTGCAATCTGATTACCCGGTCACTTGAAGCCAGATTAGGAAGTCAACTCAAATTACCAAATCCATCAACATGAAGAGATGATGATCCTATACGGTGGATACCTCAATTTGGCGCTTGACTCACTAACAGGATCAAGCCACCCCCCTCTTCCATCCAGCCGTGTGATCACCAATCATGTTCCTACTATCCATTGATTCACAATAGCTATATAATCACTATCTCACAATAAAGATTATTATCTATCTCCTAAATATTTTCCCCATGTAACTCTGCTAAAACAGCACAGTTACAACAAAAATAAATATGTTTGGCTCTTTATGATATCTTATTATATAATTTCAATCTAAAAAAAATAATTTTATTTAGCAAGATACTTTGAATTAAAATGTTAGAAAGAATTAATTGTTTTTTATAAAAGATTTTTATGCTAGAGCCTGGGTTATCTAGCTTAAATAGGTGTTTTAGTACAAAAGTATATGTAATTTTGGGTTGCTATTATATCAACTATTCTTAAAATAAGTGTTTATCTTTAGTTTTTTTACTTAATATATTTTTATCAAGCTTTTTTTGAAATATAATTTATCAACTTTTTATATGGTGAATAAAAACATTTATAGTGAAAACAGTTAATTTCATAGTAAATAAT
Source organism: Entomophthora muscae (assembly GCA_014839935.2). Taxonomy (NCBI): domain Eukaryota; kingdom Fungi; phylum Entomophthoromycota; class Entomophthoromycetes; order Entomophthorales; family Entomophthoraceae; genus Entomophthora; species Entomophthora muscae. The sequence continues at coordinate 140,111 of QTSX02006446.1, read as the reverse complement.
TTTGAAGTGAATTTTTTATGTTTTTAAATAGCTTTGCACTATTGTTTATTTATTTTTTGATTTCTACAGCCTAATATTACCCTAATAAGTATTTTGAAGCTTAATTTTATTAAGTAAAATGTTCAGGAAACAGGTTTCTGCTTGTTAAAAAAGTGTCAACTTCCAGTAGGCTACATGCTAGGAAACTTTATCTAGACTTTTCTAATGTGTTAACCTGGGTATAAAATGAATTTTGACAATTGACATGCAGACAGTTTAAATGCTAACTGTTCCCCTTTGCAATAGGTCCATATTTCCTGGCTTCACCTATCCTGATTGGTTATCCTTGGTACATGTACTGCTACTGGCCTTAGCAAGGCTTACATGGCACTTCAGCTACAGCCTACGCTCTTCTTGAGCTAGGCTACTGACAGTTATTTATTGGCTGTATTATTAAATGCCTATTATAGCACTAGGAAACTACACTGTATTTGGTTGACACTAAAAAAGGTCCCTTTCAGTCCTCCTACATTGGAAGGTATAATTCTGGTATTCCTGTTTTTCATTTATAGGGCTTAATCAGTGATTCTTTTCTGGCTGGCAAGTCTTCTGCTTATTAATGCAACAGTTTTAATTGGTGATTATACGCCATATAATAGCATGCCCAATCCAATAGCAACTCATGGATTATCTGCTGTGTAATACTGACCCAAACTGTTAAGGAATCAATTCTACACTGTGCAATTCTGACCCAGACTCAGTATTTCCTAGCCTTTAGCACATCATTTGTTTGATATACGCATATACACCTTCCAGGCTGAGTGGGACTGAGTTTATACAACATCCAGTGGGATGGAATGAGAGATAAACAATTGATGATCTATTGATTACACGTTGTGTAATCACTGATAACCACTATATTGGCTAATAATTATACAGTGTAAAATTGCCATATCAATTATAATAAACTGGTGATTATACAGTTTATAATCAATACTCTTAATAGACTGATAATCTAGTGATAATACAGCGCGTAACTGATAAAGATCTGTGTGCAATGATTAGCTTGATCATTTGTGGTCCATCAGCCTAATCTCACATCAAGTTTTACATCAAGGCTTTCAAAATTGTCAGAGAGGCCCTAAGCTCTCTCCCATTAACTAGCTTGCCCTTCTTCCCATACCACAAGAAAAAATCCTTCCTCTGAGAAGAATGAGGCTGTCATTTGCTTCTGAGCAGTAGCTCATATTACACCCTTAGGTCAAAGGCCATCATAATAGACTTTGAGCAAGCTGTGTTAAGAGCCTTCATGGCCAACTTTAATGAAGAACTTAAGGGAATGCTCTTCCTTTTCAGGAAGGCCATCTTCAAAAATCTCAAAATTTAGAAGGACCTCACTGACAAGTACTTAAATAATGATAATAGAAAGGGCCCCTTTGCAGTAATTTAGATTGCTGTCCTGGCTTTTGTAAAGCATAAGCATACTGTGCTTAGCTTTGAGACCATCCAGGAGGCTGCTTAAATGAAGAAGCACTCCATCATCTTCAAGAGCTACCTTGAATACTTTGAGCACCAATGGTTTAGAAAGAGAGTGAAACCCAGAAAAATAAAGAATGGAGCCACATCCCCTGGAACCACCACAAAACCTTCATCAATCTTGAGAAAAAGATGCACTCAAGCCTTAAGGTTTGGCACAAACACCTGAAGTAAAATTTTGGTGCCAACCTCAAATTTTTTAAAAAATTCCTGAAGCTCCAGAAGTAGGCAAGTGCAATCTCAAAATTACATGGCAATAACAAATGGATTGCAAGTAAAAAGAAGATGTCACAGGAGTATTACTATCAGAGGAAATTCATAAAGTAGCTAAGAAGAATTATAAGATGGTTGATATCAAGAATTACCTAGAAGATGTGGGTACTGTCACATCATCTTTGATTACTCCCTCTCAGGGAATTAACACCCTGAGTAAATTACCAAGCAGATCACCGAGTGGTTCACTGCCCAGTCAATAAACTGGTGGCACCATTATCAGTTAACCATCTATGACAGGGATCACTCAATCCAGGTCCTAAATGGAATACAACTTGATTAAGCCTCATGACTCAAGAGGAACATTACTTAGATAAGCCCCATGACCTCCATGATGTACATGGACAACATGTGGCTAGTCATGATACTATATAATATCCATTATTTATATCAAATAAAGTATCATTCTCTTCTTAATCTTCCCCTTTATTTTGTTTATTATACTTCCCAGAAGTATAAACTTGACAGTGGTAGCACAGGTAGGTTATCCATACCTACCCAACTCAAAGGAAAAATTTCTCCCAAGAAAAGAACCCAAGCAATGTCACTCCCTAACAGTTGGAGAGATTACAAAGTAGGACAAGACGTCCCCCAGGCCTTGTCATCTACAGTAATTTCCTTGTACCCATTGACCACTACAACGCTCTCAAAACCTGCAGACTGTTCCCTACCATGCTAACAACAACAGTGTCTACGCAACCTGAGATTCCCAATATTGTGTTTCAACACTTACATACCACTGAGATTGGCGCCTTTGCAGGACTACACCGTGAAAACGCTTCTCTTTGAATCAACAGCACCAAGAGTAAGTTTAAACAAGTGGAGTACCCCAAAAGACTCTGGTTCAGCAAAATTGCCCTCTGTATCACAGGGACTGCTTCACGCTTTGTTACCAAATGGCTAGCCCAACATCCTGACCAGAAGAAAAATTGGGAAGTGTTCAAGGCTGCATTCCTTGAAAAGTTCTCCATGAAGGACTCAGACGTGGTGATTATGACCAAGCTCCAAACCTTCAAAATGACATGAACCATCAAAAAATACATTGCAGCATATGAAGGACTACATGACAGGGCGCCCAACACCATCAACTTTAATGAACCTGGACCACGCCTGGAAATCTACAATGGCCTTCCCACACACATTAGACGTCAGTTCAACATGACCCACTTCAAGAATCTCAAGGATGTATATCTAGAAGGAAAATGTGCAGCTCAGAAGTCTGACAATCTACACACCACCAACAAGCACAAGGAAAACCCTGCGGCTAAGAGAGAACCTTGCCCAAAAAAGCAAAACAACCAAGCCAACAGTACCCAGCCTTGAAACAGGAATCACACTGCACAGACCAAAGAGGCCAGCACCAAAGATACCAATGAGGAGGGGAAAGCTCAGGGGAGTGCTTAGGCAAGCCACCCTCCCCCAACCTACAAGACTTGTACAGGGACCAGGACGTAGACTCAATCACCATGATCTAGGTTCCCTCCAGATATCCTCTACTGTTTGCCACCCAATCTGGAAATAAACTCCTTACCTATCCTTTCTGTTTTTTGAAGATACCAGGGCACAGCACTTTTTGACACTGGAGCCAATCAATCACTAATTAACAAGAGTTTTGCGGACCTCATGAAGTTACCTACCATTTGAAGTAGCATCAAGAGAGTTATCATGGCGGAAAACCAAAGCACACCAGTTACCCAAGAGGTGAAACATTTCCGCGCCCAAATCAGAGATGTAAAAACAATAATTAGCGGCCCTATCATACCAATCCCCAAGTATGATGTCATACTTGGCCTAGACTGGATGAGAAAGACAAAACCTCATATCAACTGGGACAGTATCACCCTCACCATACAGTGAGGAGAAGTTCACCACCACATATACCCAACACATATTGACACTCTCATGAGGGACCACATATTTGTGAAAATCATGAAAACAGGAGAAAAAACTGACCCCAGCAAAATCAATTAGAGCACCTGTAAGTACAAGGTTATTCACTTCAAAAACACAGAAACTTGACACAAACAGGCCTCCATTAGAGACCAGCTAGTCAGTGAATTCCCCTCTGTATTCCAAGAGACACTACCCAGGTTACCCCCTGTTTGAGGTATAAAACACAAAATCAACCTAAAAGAGAGTGTACCTAAAACACAACCCATCTACTGCCTCACATCACAAGAATACAACGCCCTAAAAGCTTACCTTAACAAAGCACTCAAAAAAGGCATCATCAGACTCTTAAAGTCACCCTTTGGTGCTGCTGTCTTCTTTATGGCAAATTCAGACAGAGGACTCCGCCTGGTCACAGACTACAGGGCCTTCAACAAGATCACAATTAACAACAGGTATCCCCTGCCCCTCATTGATGACCTTTTTGATGCCCTGGGGGGTCCCAAATCTTCACAAAAATTGATTTGACAGCAGGTTACCGCCAAATTTGTGTGAAACCTGAAGACATTCAAAAGACCACATTTAGAACTAAATATGGATCCTTTGAATGTGTTGTTTTCAATTTTGGCATGACAAACACTCCCAGTACCTTTGTAACCTTCATTAATGAAGTCTTCAAGAAATATATTGGAAAAAGAGCAATCATCTACCTGGACAACATCAGCATTTACAGTCCCAACCTGCAACAACACTGGAAGACATCCACTCAGTTCTCTGTACCCTTAAAGAAAACCAATTAATTGCCAAGCCGTCCAAATGTGAGTTCTTCTCAACTGAACTCCCATTCCTTGGTCACATTATTAGCAAGGACAAAATCAAACCAGAACCAGACAAGATACGTGCCATAACTGAGATTCCAGCTCCAAGAAACAAGAGCAAACTCCACACTTCCCTTGGAATAGTAGCCTATGTACGCAGGTTCATCCCTGACTGGGGCGCCCAACAGCTTCCTTATCATCCATCACCAGGAAAACAACCAAATTTGTCTGGACATCCTTATAAGATCAACATTTCTGCCAACTGAAGGAATGCATGGTTACCGCTCCATCCTACAATACCCAGACCATGAGGGTATTTATGACTTAGAAACCAACACCTCTGATTATGCCATAGGAGGAGTCCTCTGTATCCAAATGGTCCAAAAGGACTTTCTTCCCGTGGCATATGAATCAAAGAAGCTATCAGACGGCAAACAAAGATACCCCATACACAACAAGGAATTGGTAGCCATCATACATTGCCTCATTAAATGGAGATGCTATCTGGAAGGGTCCCAAACGTTCAAAGTACTCACCAATCACAAATCACTAATATTCTTCAAAACAACAACACCTGTCAAGAAGACAAGCCAAATGGATGAGTCTCATACAGAGATACCCCATGCAAATTGAATACAAGCCAGGCAGAGAGATGCTTACTGCAGACACCCTATCAAGTCTATACAATAAACACATCCTGTGTACTGATAGCAACCCTGACTGGCCCATGTTAATCATGGGGAATCTCCAGGAAGGGTTCCCACCTGGCACACCAATGGACATCCAAGAGAAAGTCCTCAAGAACAAACATCTGTTTAAAAATGTATATGGTACCCTCCACTGAATCCTTCCAAATGGTGACACAGTACCCTATGTCCCATCAACACAAAATATTGACACAATACTCTGTTATTACAGAGAGTGGGACACACCTGTAGCAGAAACTTGCATGAATATCTCAAGACTTGCTACTGGTGGCCTAACATGTTAGATGATATCAGAGAGGTACTGGAACAATGCAAGGTCTGTGAAAAGTACACACAAACCAAAGCTCCACCCAAGTCAGTAGTACCCGTATTTATCACACAACCCTTTAAGGTATTGTTGTTAGATATTGTGGAACCTATGCCTGGTGAAAGCAAAGGCAAGAAGTACATCATCACAGCCATCAACTATGCAATCAGATGGCCCATAGCACAAGCCACAAAAGAGCATAAAGGCAATGACGTGAGACAATTCATTGGCAAGGAGATCATAGCAAAGTTTGGAAAGCCTGACCTCTTAACCACAGATGGAGGCACTGAACTTAAAGCTATTGACACCAATATCTACCTCACCAAGAATGGAATAAAACATGTCACAGCCAGCCCATATCACCCACAAGCAAATGGACGTGCAGAACAACTAAATGGCTCTTTATTGGAAGCCCTCAGTAATTTGTCTGCCAACAATCCAAAAGCCTGGGTCAGCATGATACCAACCGCCCTTATGGTCTTCAGAACACGAGTCAACCACAATACAGGCAAAAGCCCTTATGAACTCTTCTATGGTCAGAAACCTTCAATTGTCAGTACAACCACAGGACCACAACTTCCACTTCCAAAGAAGGTACCAGACAGTAATGACCCAAAAGTAATAAAAGCCAGAAAAGACCGAGAAGTGATGGAAAAACAAAGGGTTCAGCAGGAAGCAATCCAATTGCAACAAGAAAGGTTCCAAGTCAGAGACAAGATCTGGGTTGTAAATCACAACTAACACAAATTAGACTCAGGGTTAAGCGGACCAGGCATTGTCATGAAGGTGTAGCCCAATAACACCTACCTCATCAAAGGGATTGGAGCATAAACTAATTTGAAACATATGCATCATGACCAACTTTGTTTGTGTAAGGCAAGGACAGCTCAACAAAATTCAAGGCTCCCTGTACCCAACGCCAAACTGGATCAATATCAATCCCATACACCAGATACTCTCAAGAAGATTCCCAAGGCTCTTCCTTCTAGCACCCCAGGGGGAGATGTTGAAACATCTTTGATTACTCCCTCTTGGGGAATTAACGCCCCAAGTAAATCACCAAGCGGCTCACCAAGTGGTTCACCGGCCAGTCAATAAACTGGTGGCACCATTATCAGTTAACCATCTATGACAGGTATCACTCAATCCAGGTCCTAAATGGAACACAACTTGATTAAGCCTTGTGACTCAAGAGGAACATTACTCAGATAAGCCCCATGACCTCCATGATGTACATGGACAACATGTGGCTTGTCATGATACTATATAATATCCATTATTTATATCAAATAAAGTATCATTCTCTTCTTAATCTTCCCCTTTATTTTGTTTATTATACTTCCCAGAAGTATAAACTTGCCAGTACTGTCCTTGGTGATGGCTTTGGTTGATCCAATAAAAGTTGTTTGTATATTTTCCAAGTTGATATTTTTTAGATAATTTCTCTTTTTTTAAAGTATAGCCAGTAAGTTTCAAGTACAGTAGTTTTAAAAGCTATGGTAACAACCAAAAATACCTCAGATTTAAACAAAATGATTTCATATTTAAGCAAATTTTAACTATCAGGGTAAAATATATACTCTGTTAACAGGGAATTTTGGTGTTAATGGGCAAATGGGTCAACACAGCAAAAAAGTGCTCACGTGCAAAGCAGAACTAAACAAAATACAATCCAAAATGCATTGATTCACAAAAAATGATGTGAGTTGAATTTTGGTATAAATATGTTTACTATGTGAATTGATGACAAAATACACCCAAGCACAGTGAGTCAAAACTCAACCCAAAAATGAAACACAATAGCAACTCACTATGTAAACAAAATCACATAAATTTTGTGTACAATGGATTGTAATCAAGAATAATACAAAGGTATCTAAAATAGGGCACACAATCTGAAAGATAAATTTTATAAAACATTGTGATGGGTGTTTGAATTTGACAGTAAAATCTTGGAAAATGGGTGTAAATTTATTTTGGGTATTCTAAAATGGGTGTTGTAAAACCAAAAACAACTAATTAAGAAATAAAAGATATTTAATTGGGATATTGGGTGGGGAAAATCTAATTAAATATCCATATTCAGATAAAAGAAAAAATTAAAATTAGGGAGTAACTTAATTAAAATTTATTTAGTATTTTGTTAAATTTTAAAATGAAAGGAACACAACACCAGAGTACCAATGCACCCATTGTGCGCTGCAGTTGCCCCGCGGGTCAAAGAATAGACTCAGTACAATACAAGTGCCTACTCAGGAGGGAGGCGGAAGAGGAGAGTTCCATAGTGACGCTGCACTGACACAGCCAGTTCAAGGAGTACAAGCTGCTAGGGTGCAGAGCATAAACCCTTGGGTCCCAAAGCTGACCCGGAAGCCAACCAAGGTTACCACTACCAAAACAGTTAGAAACAAGGAGGTAGAACTTACTTTGTATGTGTTTGACACTGTGTACCTCCAGGATTTGGTCCTGTCAGCCATGCTGAAGAAAGTTAAGCCTGTAATTGACACTAGCTATGAGCTTTATGTCAGTGATGGCAATCAGTAAGAGGACAAGGAGCCTGAGTTCTACAGATCCAGTGAGAGACAGCTGATGTTAAAAAAGGTTGCAGCCTTCTACAACAAGGTACCCATGCCTTTCAAGCCTGTCATCAATCAGGATCACAGTTTATCTGAGCCCACTAGGCCTTCCCAGAAGCGCATTCCTGATATCAAGTGGATCATCCTTCTCCAGCTCATGCGGGAATCTAGTGACTACAAGGCAGCACAGCTCTTGTTAGGGTGGATCCCATGTATGCCTCAAAGACCTTCAATAAGTTCATCAATGCTGGTCATGTCCTTGCCACAGAGAAATTCCTGCGCGCATCCACCATGCTCACCAAGGAGCACAAATGAGCAATCATCCAGTGGATAACCTGAGATAGCCATCTTGAACTGGCAAATATACAGGCCATGGTTAAATCTACTTTTAGAGTTAAGGCCTCAATTTCCTTTTACTATCATCTGGTGAAGGGAATGCACTTTTCCTGGAAAAAGCTCAGGGTATCTCCCTATAATATAAACAGCCCAACTAATGTCAAGACCTGGAAAAAATACACTGAGGCCTACACTGCCCTCAAAAACAAGGGGATGGTCAAAATTTACTATATTGAAAAATTGGCAATTGCCTCATCTATGTGCAATGCATATGGGTATGTCCTAAAAGGCTCCAATAACAAGGGTAGCTTGGTGTGCTGCAGTCTGCGCCACAGCCTATTTGATGATGGCTCTCCTCGGTCCAAAGGGATTGAGCTCTATCAAATGATATTAGGATCCTACAGCAACCAGACCTTCCTATCATTCCTCTGATTGGTCCAGGAGCACCTGAGGCGCACAAGCCTGGGCTTCACCAACGTAATTGTGCTGGATAATGTTGGTCTCCATAAGGTGGCAGATATTCTCAAAGAATTTCTATCAATTGACACCAGCATCACAATGGACCCCAGCAATTGGCCACATCAAATTTGTGCCTTCATTTCCTCCCCCGCCTATTTGCCATTCTTGAATCCTATTGAGGAAGTTTTTGGGTGGCTCAAGCAAGTTATCAAGCAGGGGACCCCAATTGGGACCAAGGACCTCTTTGATGTGCTGCAGGCCGGGATCCACACCCTCCCAGCTTCTAATGTAGCCAAATTCTATGACCACGCTGATTTATTCATCCCTGTGTGCCTTACCAAACAGCCAATCAATTAAAGGCTTAGTGTGTCCAACTATTTTATATTCTATAATTTATTATTTAAGATTTATTAATTATGATTTTATATTTAGAAGCTTCCAAGCCCACAATCACATTCAGTGGAACCATCTATGAAGGTTTGCAATTTTTTATTTTTTATTAATTTTTTAATTATGGCATCTGAGGCTATCCCAAACACTAGATACTAGATTACGCAAATATATTTAAACACTTTTAATAAAGAAATATAAAAATGAAATTAGTAGAAATTAAATGGTTAATGTGCAACTTAGAGGTATATTTTATTAACATATATTATTTTGCTTTTATTAAAACCTTCCCTGGAATTTATTTTGCAAAACTTGTTTGCTAAAATAAAAATTATAAAAATTATTATAAATTAAAATAATCTTAAATGTAAATATATTATTGGAAAAAAGAGTTTTAAGGGTGCCTGTAATGGATTCTTTGGTATGTACCTACCTGGGGATGGAGGTGGCACACAACCTCCACTGCCACACCGTAGACAGTGGATACACCCTGATTGAAATATTTGCAGCAGCTGGTAAAAGGGAGTACAGTCAGGTGGGAGTAAAGCAGCAGCTTCTCTGACAGGTCTGTAGAACTGTAAATACCAGCCAGGACCAGGGCATCCTGGATCACATGGTCAACCAAGTTGTACCTGGGTGGGGGACCTTCTTGTTGTCCAAGGAGAGCTGGGCCTTATAAATCTAAGAAGGCCCTGACTAGGTCCTCCACACTGGCGCTCATCCAAAAGTAGAAAAGATATCCAAGTTAAACAACAAGATGAAGCCTTTTTCCAGCAAAGGCTTCAGTAAACTCTCACAACCTATTATTAACTGCGCTATTTTTTTTGTGTTTGTTCTTAGCAAAGATATGCTCCATGGCAACAGGAACCCCTGTCTTGTCAGTGCTTCAGGCCAGTCCAAAGTCCACCGGGAGGATTTTGGTCTTCTTGACAGCTATTATGTCTGCAGCAGCCAATTTTGACACCTTGCATCCAAAGTTTTCTAATAGGTAAGAGAGTGTATGCTCCAAGGGGAAGCAGAAGCAATTAGCTGCATGGGCCTGGCCCATCTCTGGTATGTTCTTGAATGGGAGCGTCTCCAGGACGTCCCAAACAAGCTCAATAAAGTTTACACAGTAAACTCTACTGAGGGATAACTAGTCCAGGCAGACCAGTTGGGCATCCTTGTAGGCAGTAACTGCCCACTTTAATGCCCCCTTGCCATGTGTCAGCCTGACTAACGCCTCCCAGGACATTGGAAGGTACTATGAACATGGTCCTCTAGCTTGTGTAAAACAGAGGGGATAAAAACAGCTGCCTTGCCATATGATTGGCGTAGTTTGCATAGAGTGTGGCAGAGAAAAAGGTGACCAGGACCCGGCAGAGTTCACTGTCAATGTTTTCTAACAAAAAAGGTAAGTATTTGGAAATTTTTATTAATTATGATTATTAGGTTACCTTCTACAGTCTCCTCTGTGCCAGCAGCCTTGGCCAGCTTGGCCATTCTTGGCGCAAGCAGCTGTGCAGGCATCTCAGTGTCACTCTTGCGGGCCCTCTTGGTTGGTTTAAGATGTTCATACATCTCAGGGTTGTTGATCCAGACAGACGGCGCAGAAAGGGCTTAGACCTGAATTGTAAGCCATCTACAACTGTCTTCTGGATGTTAAGAAGACACTCAATTGTTTCTCAGGGGTTTCAGGTATTTTAATCATAAGCTCCTTGGCCAACACCTTGTCAATTTCCTTGCCTTTGAGAATGGCAGACTTCGTCTTTGCTTTGACCTTGTGGTCAATTTCTTTGATCTCTGCAATTGCAAAGTCAAGGTATTTTAGAAGTTTCTCCAATTCTCTCATTGATTTTTACTAACCTTGCCATATGTTTTATAGCTTTCACCCCAAAAAAATCTGTATTATTCTGATACTATTGCCTTTTTGTTTATTCCTGTTTGTTTTCCCATTAACTACATTATCACATTTTTTACCCATTGTGTATATGTTTTACGCTTAACTCAATATGAGTTGTTTGCTTTATGTCAGCATTGTTTCCCTAATTGCCATATTATTTTTGTCATTTTACACGGCCCCTTGTGAAAATATTAACAACAATTTGGTGATCATCAAAATTTGAATTAGAAAATTTTAGGTTAATTGTGTTTATATAAAGTTGTTACTGATCTGAATTCAAAACCTTAATGATAAACTTTAAGCCAATCAGGAACCAAGTGATAAAGTGATTGTTGTGACATAAAGGGTCATTCAATAATTCTTTGATGCATTTGCGCTTTTTAATATGATTGGCTGGTTGTTTTGCCATTGTGCGCCATTGTTGCTGTGGCAAGTTGTTGGTGGACTAGTGCTCAATCAGCTGCTGGGTTAGCACTATTCCATCAACAACTTGCCACAGCAGCAATGGCGCACAATAGCAAAACAACCAGCCAATCATATTAATTAGCACACATGCACCAAAGAATTATTGAATGACCCTTTATGTCACAACAATCACTTTATCACTTGGCTCCTGATTGGCTTAAAGTTTATCATTAAGGTTTTGAATTTGGATCAGTAACAACTTTATCTAACCACAATTAACCTATAATTTTCTAATTCAAATTTAGCTGATCAACAAATTTTTGTTGATATTTTCACAAGAGGAAGTGCAAAGTGGCAAAAATATCTGTGTTCTGGTTCTAGATGTATGGCTCAATAAATATATGATTTTATAGAAATAAGCTGTACATAGAAAATAAAACCAACTATAAACAAAGAGAACATGAACAATTGAAATTCAAAATAAAAATAATGTAAATAGAAAATTTTTGATAACAGGGGGTTTATTGGGGCAGTTAAGAGTAATCCTTAGTAGGCAGAATAGCACAGGAAGGAAGGCGTAGAGACGGTGCTGGACTGGTGGGTCTGGGATTGGGTGGGTGGGGCTGGAAGGAGAGGGTAGTGGTGGTGGGGGTAGGGGTAGGAGGATTATGTGTGATTGCCGCCATATGAAGCTTGTTATATTACTTGTCTGTCATTGGCTGGATGGGTTGATATGTGGCTGTGGCACAGGGTGAGAGGCGCTTATCCCTGTGTGATTAGTTGCCTATGTTTACATGGAAACCAATTTGCGCAAACAAGTCAGCTACCATTTGGTGACCAAAGAGAGAATTGTGGTCAAGAACCCCAAGATGGAGGTTGTTAAAAGTCTGAGGGTGGCGCTCCTGGAGTGTATCTCCAATTTTAAAGAAAACAACATCACCCAGATGGATGTCTGCATGGCCAGCTGGGTACACAGAGGCCTGGTGCCCGTGTTGCTGGATGGCCTCAAGGGCAGTAGAGCTACCCTCCATCTGGTGGCTCAAGAAACCCTGATGCTTGAAATTTGAGCCATCCCAGGAGTCAAGTAATCCACCAAGGATGTGGCTGTACTTGTAGCCATTGGTGAAATCTGGGTTTGTCTGATAGTAGACAAAACCCTTGGCTGATACAGCCAGGAACGCACCAATGAATATCCCCTTCTTGACCTACTTCCTTCCTTTTTGGGTGGCGGCTCTTCTTTGCTTGCCAAAATCATCAAAAGCTATCAATAGCTTATAGTAGGAGATGAAGATGATGTCATCTGTTAAAATAGCCAAGCATCAGACTAGGGTGGATTTGATGGTGGGATCATATGGTGAATCCTCAGCATCATCCCATTGGTTGCCAGCAACATTGGTAAGAATCCGTATTAAAGCCACCTTTCCATGTATCCAGAGCTACATAATGCGCCCAGACACTCAAATGCCATGGTGCGCAAGTTGCTTCCAGACCTGGGCCAAGGGAAGCTTGGGGTCCTGCTGAAGGAGTTCAAGCATTATTGGGTACGCCTTGCTGATTTGAGACTCAGGGGCCTTCTTGAGCTTCTTAGCTGTCCCAATCAGATTCCCCCTGTTCATCAGTTTATTGAATTCCCGCATGACAGTAGCCCGGGTAAATTGCAATTGGCTAACAATCTGTTTCTAGGACAGACCCTGCAAGTTCAGCGTCACAATTTCCTGAAGAATTTGGGCAGTAACTATTCTGTGTTTGGGGCACTAGGACAGGGAGCTGAAGCCTGATTGGCTGTAAGGGGCAGATTGGATAGTGGCAGCAATGTTTTTCCAAATTTAGGTTACCATCCTGATTGGTTGGTTGACGGGCAGCTTGTGCAGGGGTGGGTACGGGAGTGGGGGCAGAGCTAGATACTAAGTGACTCTCAAACAAGTCAAAGCCATAGGGGTCAGTGGTCAGTAACAGGTCAGCTTCCTTGTTACCCGCCTCAAAGGCTTGGGTGTAAACAGGTGGCTCCACGTCCTGAGTCTTGCCTCCATTGAAGCTGGCTTAGCTGCTGCTGGCTTGGCTTCTGGTGCCGTTGAAAATATTGCTGTTGAAAACCATATTGAAAAAAACCTAGGATAAAATCACTAAAAGAGAAATTTTAAAATTTAAAGATTTATTTTTATTGTAATCTTGAGTCCATATTTGGAAGGTTCTCAAAACCATTCCATACAAATCAGGAGCCATGAAAATGAATAAAACACCTCTGATCCTAAATTAGAAAGCTGATGATTGGCTGTTAAACTGTTATTTTCCTATTTTAGGCTGCTCATACTACACATCTTGTGTGACTTCATTTTGTTTTGTGCTTGTAAAATATCATTTCCCAATTGCTCAAATTTTGTTTCATTTTATTTCTTCTGTTGGTGCCTCATATAAATTCTGATTGGATTATAATATTCTCTTGAACAGCATCTATTCATGTCACTTGCTGTGTCAGTTCATTTTTTTGTGGTTTAAACAACGCTTCTTGATATTTGATATAATTTTTGTATAATGGGCTAGTGATTTTTTTATTTGACAGTTCATTTATTCACCAAAATTATTTAAATTAATTGAATCCTGAATCTTGTGCAACTTGGATTTTGTTTAAATCTGAAATCCTTTTATTTAAATCTGATGTATGTTTGGTTGTTGCCATAGCTTTTAAAACTACTGTATTTAATTTGACTTTTTTGGTTTATTTGAATTGGAAATTTTCAAATTCTTTGAGCATATAACTCAACTAACTAAAGACAAAACACATCAAACAAATGTGTGGTACATGAATAAGAAATGCAGGATTATAATGTACAATTTGGTATTTTCTTAAGTCTAAAAAATCATAGACAGCATGAAAAAATCAGCAAGTATACAATTGCAAGATTGTAAAATCCAAGAACCAAATTTTTGAATCATAATTGAGATGAATTTGAAATAAATTTAATCTATGGGCATCTCAAACAGGAAGTTAAAGGATGTAGAGTGGATCTTTGCTAATTTTTTGGGAATTATAGGCATTCTCAAAAATCACTCTATTCCATTTTAAGACAGCTAAACTTTAGGTGCTAACTATTAACTGAATTAGATAATGCTAATAATAAAGTAGAATTATATATTGCAAACTATTTTTATCAAGTTGTTTTTTCCTTGTTGTGGTTATTTTTCATTTGTTGTTGATAATGTGCCTGCATTCAATTAGATAGTTTCACCTTCAGTTGTCTTGACAATAGGAAATCAAGTCATCTCTGCAACCTCAGCTGGCCTCAGGGAGGCAGCTTGATTTACTATTGCCAAGGCAACTGAAGGTGAAAATATCCAAATAAATCCAGGCACATTTTCAACAACAAATAAACAATCACTACAACAAGAAAAGGCAACTTGATTAAAATATATTGTATCATATAATTCTATTTTATTATTAGTATTTTCTAATTCAGTTAATAGTAAGCATTCTTAATAGTAATACATAATCACATAGTGTAGTAAACTGATGGTTTATCTTTCCCATTTCTCTTTTCTTCCTCAAAAGAAGTTTCTTTGGCCCCTGGCTATGCCAGGGACCAAAAAACATTTAAAAATTTCTGTGTCATCAGGAGGGTGGCTCATTTATCATTATATGGGTTTGTGGTTGCTATATTAGTGATTTGGAGTGTATAATATTGTATCATTTCAAGGTTTAGATAATTTTACATCTCACTAAATTTTCATGTCTAAACATGGCTATCAAGATTGAATTTTTCATTTAATTTTATCCAGAGTGGAGCTTCTTGATTTAGACTGATTTGTCCTAGTTTCTATCTGTACATTCAATTTAGATTCCAGTTTGTGCAATTAATATCTGAGTTTACTAGTGGCATTCATTTATGATTTGAAATTTGGTTCTTGGATTTGACAATCCCATAATTCCAAAATACATAGTAAACTTAATGAAAATGGTTGATAGATCTGAACACTCCAAATCTGATTCCAGTTAATTCATTTTTCCATAGGAAATATGCAGTTCAACTTGAACTTTGCAAAGTTTCTATGAGCTCTTGCAATTTTAAAAATTCAAAGAATCCAATTTAATTAAAAATGGTCATCCCCATATGTGATTCAAAATTTGGACCAAGGATTTGACAATCCTGCATTTTACCTTTAGGTTCTGAATTTACAGTATCAATTTAGCCATTTTAAATTGAAATCAATTCTATGTTCCTTCTATTAAAATCAATACAATTTTCTCATTAAAAAATTTGTTCTGATAAAAGGATTTGGTTGACTGATATAATGTACTAAAATTATAAAAACTTAAGTTGTGGCTTACCTGATAAGAAGTCACGGCTCAGGGCAGGGATATTCTAACCACATCCCAATATTTGCTCAGTTAACAGTAGCGAGTGGCATGTTTTTTTGAAAATCAAACAATTATTTTACAAAAATAGCAGAGATTTAATTTTGAATCATTAAAAAATCATCTAACGATATGTACTCAGGTAAATGTGGATAGTACTTAACGTTTTTGATTTCAAAGTTATGCTTACACTTTATGATATCACAAACAAAAAAGTATGAACTTGTCTGGTGGTATCTCAGTTCGATTCTCATTTAGGATGAGGAGGGTTGATTCTCGGAAACATCCTTCATTTGGTAGATATATTTAAAATAATTGCATGCTCGGAATCAGTGCATTGTCAGGAACCTTTATAAAATTCGGTGTTATCTCAAGCTGTTGGGGTGGTGTCTCCTTAAAAAATTCCTACCTGCTCTTAAAAATATTACGCAATCCGATGCCAGAAAAATAAAATGCTCAGGTGGTTTAGGAGAGTGTAACAAATGGAGTGTTCCAAACCACTGATGAGGTGGGGTCGGGTGAAATATGTCTTTCTAGGAGGGATATCCACATTAGGGACGAGTGGTTAAGAGAGTTACCCCTGGCTTGTGTAATTGGAATCCATCGGCTTAACCTCGGGTGCTTTGACAGAATGTCTAGGTGAGGGCTAATGTGGGGGTAGTGGGATAGGTATGCCTAAAGCAGTATTCTGGTTTAACCCTGATTGGCTTGAGGAAACATCTGGGAAAAGAAGTTTTCGACGATCCCATAGGTTTGGATAGTTAAGGGATGCCTTTCCCACACATCGCAAGTGAAGATTAAAAAGAATTTTAAATAACCAAGCTACACTTGAGTTATAATTATGAAATTATTTGCATTACTCAGCGTCGTTCTTGCCGGTTCCCACGAGCTCCCGTATTTCCCTAATCGCGAAGAATGCCTGACGGTTTACTTGGCCAATGCAATAGAGGACAACCCAGACAAGGCCTGCGCAATCGTGACCCTTAATAAGTATAGATTGCGCGGGAACTGGTTTACCTATGAGAAACTCCAGTGCACTCACTTTTGGTTCGAATTGTTTTGCGCCAGAAAAGGTGATACAAACAACTTCCTCCAGCGCCTCGGTGACGGTGGCATGATGAACTGGCGTTATGACGGCTACTCCTTCCGCCGCGAAGGTGACAAAATCTTTGTCCTCTGATTAAATTCAATCGTTTTACTTATGATATTTTACCGTTGAGAGTTAGAATTGGATTGAGCCATAGTATTAAATCTTTATATATTGGTAAATTAAATACATTCAATTTAATGGAGTTTAATCACCAATCATTTGAAGGTTTCTTTTAAATCAAACTAATTTCTATTAAAAGCGCACTCTTATAAAGAAATTTAACATAGTAAAGAATATAGCCCTAAAAAGTATCAATTCCGAGGAATTACAAAGCTATTAAGTTATTCCAATACAAGCAAGCTTAATTTAATTGAAGCTGTAGCAGTTTAGCCTTGATAAAATTATTGAAACATACTCAAAAGACATATTTTGATCCACTACTCCTGGAAAGCATTGATTTAATACCCCCTTTCAAAGACGTACAAGATAAATAGGTAGCATTTGTCATCTTGGAAAGGCTATCTCAAAATGTTTTTAAATTTATTATTTGCAGTTTTTGAATTTGAATAGAAAATAAAGATAAATAAATGGTAATTTTTTATCGTTATGATCCAGCATCTCAAGAAGTAAACATCATGATTCCACCATCACAAGTATAATTAATAAAAAAAGTTATTCCAAAACTTTATTTACACAGCAAAGCACATGTTTTGATTGTTTGTCATCTCAACCTTATACCATCTTGGTTTACACCATTCATCAACTAAAATAAAATCTGGGGTAGGAAGATGTTCTGTCAACCAATTTCTGTCATTTTGACGGAAATAGGTTGGCAGAACTCTTTTTAAATAAAGTTTCTGGTTTCTTTTTCAATTTGCTTAACTTTGTTTTAATAATATGAAACTTAAGCAAAACCCAATCTTTTAAATTCCACAGGCCATTTTCTGACACCTGGCTAAATTTTGATTTTTTACTTGATTTTTATATGGAAATGAAATGAATTTCAAAAAAACAAAATGTAATTCAATACCAATCAAAAACTGACAGATTTTCCATAATGCCTAATAAATATGGACTTCCTCCTAATCCACAATAATAAAAAATACAAATCCTTAATTGTTTTTAATTTTTAATTCATAACAGTTATTTAAAACTTAATATGATTAAATTAAAGTTTTACATTAAAATAAAATAAGTATTAACTTAGTTTTCTTATGCTTTTCATACTATTATCTTAATATCAAAAATGAATTTCATTGATTAAAGCTTAAACAACAGGGCCCAAACACTATGTTTTGGCTTTTCCAGAGCATTATTCTGTCAAACCATTGGGATTGGCTGCTCAAGCCACAAAATCCTTAGCTGATTAAAGGTTTTTAGACTGGTAAAAATTAAGACCAATTCTTTGTCAACAGCAGAATTTGGGCCAAAAATTATTTACAATTTATTTCCAAAATCAAATAAACTTTAGAAAGCTTGATTAATTAAAACCAAGTCCACCCAATATCAAAACCCCAGAAAACTTCTATAGAAGGCCCTCTAGACCACCCTTTGTAATTTATCAAAATAATTTACAATATTATCCTGGAAACATCAATCAAAATCATCTTCAAAACTCCAACTTTTGAGGCTAATAAGAAACTCTATAACTTTGTCAGGACTGAGAATTTAACTCAACTGATATTTCTATTTTGTTGATATTTATGCCAAGACTTCTGTTTGTTTGTTGGTTTGTTTCTCCTTTAACATCTTTGGTTGCATATGTTTTTGCAAATACTGAATCATTTCAGTCCAAACTGGTGTCAGGCAAAAGCCCACAATTCCAGCTTTCATAATATCACTTTTGGTAATATATTTCTGATTTTAAGTTATGATTTAACTTTGGTTAAACACAATTTTCCTATCATTCTCTTTTCTTAGAGTTGGGTATAAAAACCCTCACAGCTCTATTATTTCAATTGATTCAATTTCTTTCTGTTATGGCTCATTAATAAAATATTGTCTCAATTTGAGCTGTACCTTTTGTATCCTTGAAAAGTAGTACTTTATTGGTGAATGTTGAGCACAGGCTTTGATACAACTGCAGCTGGTGTAGAAAAAGCCCAAATTCTTACAAACTTTTGATTGTGAACCCAAGAAAGAAGCAAACCAGCTACAACAAGAGCAAAACAAATAAAAACAGAAAAAATAAAAAATAAGTAAAAATCAAAATTTAACTTTCACACGTTTACAAATGATTTTTTATTCAATACACCTCACAAGAAACAGTTCAAGTCAGAAAACAAGGCCAGGAAACCAGCCTCCAAAATAAATAAGCCAGCAAATTTTCTGAAGGGCAATCAGCTAAATCTAACAGCAGATCCTCAGATAGATTATTCTACAATAGTGCAGAAGATGTCATTTTTGTAAAAAGCCACAAGACAAAGTAAGATAAAAAGAAAAAAGATGATCTTGCAAAGAAGCCTATGCAAGGTACTCAAGAGAAAGCACCCAAGAAGGATGAAAAATAGGCTTCAGATGAAGAAAATGCTCATAAAAAGGAAAATAGTCCCCCAAGACCACTCAAAGCCAACACAAACATTAACATCAAATTCAACTACAATAAAGAAAGGATCAACCAAAAGGCAGTCTAAAAATAATTTCCTAGCTTTGAGCCAGAAAAAATAAAGAACTTTGGTGATACAGATGAAAGTTCATCATCTCTGACAAGCTTTCCTCATTTTTTATACTGACTTCCAAGGATAAGCCAGCTGTAGTATATGAGAGATAATAATTTTACAACAATGTATTCAGATCAGGTACCCTGAAACAATTCAAGTCTGATCATAAATAATGCCCCTCAGTGGTGGTGTTTAACAGAGGTTGAATTCATGAAAACTTTCTCTGGAAAGCATGGGAATTCTTCTCCCAAAGATATTTTAAAGTTCCTAACAGAGTGGTGTCTGATAATCAATATCACACTTTAATTAAATAACTTCTCCTCAGGCATAGCCACATATGTTTTATCAAATATTGGGGCAGGAAGATAGTCCGGCAATTATTTTTCTGTCAACTGATTTTCAGTCAAATTTGATCCAACTATAATTTTCTTCATGTATAAACTTTTAACTTTACAATAAATCAAACTTTAAACATAATCTTTTTACTAATAAAAGCTATTCTTCACACATACAATCATTATTGATCCTATTTTTTGTATTAAGAGGCTTAACTTTAGTCATTTATCTTTTTAAATTCTAATTAAATTAAACTTTGCTACTAGAAAATAAATACAAAAATTTAAGGCTTCAAAAAATAACCATTATATTATAGACCTTATTTTTTATCTTTTGATTTTTGATTTATGTGAAGTAAAAAGATTAAATATGGAAAAAACTATAGTTGGATCAAACCTGACTGAAGATCAGTTGACAGAGAAATAGCTGACAGCATATCTCCCCCCCCCAAAAAAAAAATTGATGATCCCCATAAATCAATAATTCATCCAAATTATCAAATAATCAGTTTGATAATCAATAAAAAAGATATGATTAAGTCAAGTATGCTAATGCTGAGTCCATATTCCTTATAAATTAATATACCAATTAGGTTGAGGAGAGGATGATCACATATATAGCCAGGAGTTATCTTAAAGCGCTTGAGATCAGGAGGGTTGGCTATCAGATGCAACATTTATCAGCTATCCTAAGATCTTTAACCAGCTATATGTTATTCATGTAGAATTAGAGGGAAAATGGGTGCCTCTCATCTACTTCCTAATAATTGAAACCAAGTAGGAGAGCTACCTGTGTGCCCTGAAGATCATCAAGAATCAGATACAGAAAATTATCCTGGAAAAGCAAGAAACAAGGCTCACATCAGCAGAAAGACTATTCAAGAAGCCCATTGCCCTAGTAAGACTTAAGAACCCAAATCTAGTCCCACTTGGCTTTGAGGCCACCCAATCTATAGTATTTAAGGAAGTCTTTGACTGTGCAACCCAAGAATACTACTTTCATTTTTCCAAGCCTGCATTAGGAAGATGGACACCTTCAAGGAACTTTATAATAAGCACATCTCAGATATCTCAGGGATCATCAAGCAAATAGTTGAAAAGTATCTGCCTCTGTGATTTCTAAAAAATGATGTCATATTAAAGGTGGTTAAGCTTCTGGATGCAGATGAATGAAATGTAGCTAATAAAGATCTGATGACAGGATTTATTGACTACTTCAAGGACCAGTGGGCTGGCAAGTTCATTAATATGAGATAAGGGCCAGGAAAAAACAAAATCATCTGAAACTATATGGATTATGTTATGACTGAGAATACTAATACCACAATTTCTTTAGAAGAATTGTGTATTCACTTTGCTGAGTTGGTGTGAGTTATTAAGCCATCATTTGGAAAGCTGCTTGAAATTCTGAAGGATTCAAAGAATAGGGCTGATAAGATCCATATGGATATTGAAACCAAATTTTCTTCCCCTACAAGAAAACCCAGGTTGTTCTCAAGAAGGACAAAGTGTAAAATCTGGTGCATAGGGGCTACAACACAAATGAGATGCTGGAATACCTGAAAAGGTTTGCAAATGCCAAGAACTTTGGGTTTAACACTTGCTAATTTTAATCTAATAAACTATTTTTATTATCTTCTTATATCTATTTTTGAACATTTTTGATTTTCTTTGCTGATTTCCCAATAAAATTTCTAGTTTAGGATCTTAAACAGATTTTCACTGAGATTTAACAGTTTTTGTTGAATTTTATTGCATGCAGAAGTTTAATCTTGATAAAAAATGTAGCCAGGCTTTTATTGGCTTTCAAAGTTAGCCATCATTCAGGTTGGCTCTTTTGACAAAAAAATGGCTTGTTCTTATCCGTATTAAGTTAGAGTGGCAGAAAGCTAGTGTGTTTGAGGTTGGTGGGCAGGAATTAGGTTGGCAAAGAAAAAGTTGACAGAATATCTTCCTACCCCTCCTTTTCAATTATAATAAAGGTGATCCTGCTGAGCACCTGTCTGTGTAATGGCCATAGTTTTCCTGAGTGTGGCTCAGCCAAAGCGCCGCCACCTGGGGAAACCCAGCCCAAAGCCCTGCCTGCTTGCGGCAATTGTAGATTTAAATCTAACAATTGATTACAAGTGGGTGGTGGCACAGAAAATTGGGTCCAAGTGGGGTGCAGATGCCCCACGCCCAATTTTCCCTTCTTTGACCTGCTGTTCAACAAATTCTGACCTCAAAGGAGGTCAGGTAACAGCTTACAGAACCATCATTGGTGGTATCTGTAAGCTTTCTAAATATTGTATTCAAGGAGGCCACCTCATCAAGATGTACCCAAAGGCTTTAAGTAACAATTGTACTCACCAAACTACCTTACTAGTTTGATATTTTACTCTAAATAAATATCTTGCCTCAATTATTCACTTACTTCAATATTTTCTAATCAGATTTGTAATAATCAGACTTCTAGATTCTGCTTTCTCACCTCTGCAATTCTCTGGTAATCTTCTACCTCCTGCTGAAATGATTCCTGAACCCCGCAAAATTGAATGTGAGCCTATCTATGCTGCTGATTCCTTGATGTTGAGCCAAATTAAGGTCTTCCTGATGTACCTGCACATAATCTTCTGCTGCACCTTTCCTTATTCACTCTTAAAGGGTTATCATTTATGAGTAAACACACATTGTCTCCTCCCAATTTGTAATGTCATCCTAATTTGGGGGTACATTCCCCATTTGATCAATTACAATGAGCTCTATCTCTACTTTACCCTGACATTATCAAACTACTCTAATTTTGATATATTGTATGGCCTGTGCATCTTTGTTGGTAGATCATTCTCTTGCATCATGTATATCTTAGTGGTGACTTCCACAATGCTCATTACTTCATTTTTGAGTATTTTTGCAGTGGTTTTCTTTCCCGTGTTATACCCATTCTTTGCAAAGATAGAGATCACACAACCTCATTGTACTTTACTCTCACGCCTCAAATTCTGGCAGCCTGCTCCTAGCCTTCCATCCCCTTTGTTAAATACTGCAAGAGAAATCTTGGCACTAACTGAGGAATGGACCCAGCATGGTTTCCCTTAGAAGCTTCTCAGCTTCTTACTCAAACAAGCAGAACCTAAATCCTGTGAGTGGTGTTTGTCTATTCTTGACCAAGCACCAAACTCCTTTGATGATGCACCATCCCTAATCCCTTTGGTGACGTGCCAAGCTCCAGCAACTTCCTCTTTGATTGACTACAAAATCCTGTTCTCAATTTCTCAAGGCTTTCAACCTCTACCCTTACACCTCAAGCAGTTTCAAGCCAATGCCAAGAAGTCATCACTCTCCAAAAGCGCTAAGCTTGTGGCCCTCTATCCCAGCCTTGACCACACCGGTCAAAGCCTGTCACCCTGGTTGCACCCTTCTGCTTCTGTCTCCAATTTGATACTGTGCCTCCTGAAAGCAGTCAGGGGTAAGCTAGTGACGTCCCAGCAGCCAACTCAGCCTCTGTTATTGAAGGCCCCTCCCATGTTAAATTGCTTAAAAAGTCAATAGGAGCCAGCTACTCCACAAGGGCCCATATCCCCTGAGGTTTCTTAATCTCTTGTGACTTCAGCCCCCACTCTGACTATAGCTCTTATTGTCAGCTCTTCTCCTTGGAGCATTCCTACCCTGGCCGCACTCTCCTTTTACAATATTGATGACTCCAGCGCAACCCTGGCAAACTTGAACTCTACTGACTCCCAAGCGCCCACTTTGGGTAATGCTACCAATGCCTGTAAACTTATACGTTTCAACCAGAACTGTACATTGCTATCTGCCAAGGCTCAGGCTATAGTGGATCTCCACATTGCCACTATGAATAAGGTTGTTCCTGCTCCTTGTCTCAAGCCTATTGTCATTCAACCTGTGATTGAACAACCCTTTGTAGCCTTGAATGAGGACCTGTTGTCCATTCAGACAGCTTCTCAACTCCAGGTACAAGTTGATTCCAATCACCCCCTCTATCAAATAAAACAAAGATGGGATATTTTTTGTTTCATTGTTCCTTTGCTTCCACATCACATCTAACAAAAGCTGTAGCTTTAGTAGATACTGGTGCCACAGACAACTTCATTTCAAAAGATCTGGTTGACAAGCTAGGTTTGGAATATGATCCTGGTGCTCTGTGCAAAGGAGGGGTATCCAATGTCTTCTGTTCATTCAGAATATGTTGCCTGTTATCCTTCTTCATCACTGATCATGCCTTTGTTGCTGACTTCACACTGGCAAAGCACCTGACATACCCGGTGATCCTAGGCGTGGAATAGTGGTGGGAGAACAATATTGCCCCAATCCTCAAAGATAACCTACTGAGGATTGCTCATCCTGCCAGAATTTCCTTGGAGATACCAATGATCCCGTTTGGGAAAGAACACCCTCACATCTCAATGTCAGTCTCAGCAGCAATAAAACCTGCCACATCATTTGATGTCCTTCCGTTGTGCCTCTCCCACTTGCACACAGCCTTTGATTTTAAGCTGGCTGATGTTCTCCCCATACACTCACAATTTGACTTTGAGTTCAAACTCACTGTTGATTTGGTGAAAGTTGCTTCTCCCATCTATCCCTTGAACTTAAAGGAGGAACAATGCTTAGAAGAATGGACAAAAGACATGGAAGCCAAAAGACAGGTCTTTAGGAAATCTTATCCTATATGCTCTCCACTGATGTTTGTTCAAAAGTCTGATGGATCATTACGCCCCTGCATTGATTTTGGCAACCTAAACAATGTGACTGTACCGGTTTCATACCCCATGCCCAGTGAGTCTCAGATCTCCAGGAAGGTGGAGAAAGCTAGGATCTTTTCAAAGCTGGACCTCTTAAATGCTTTTAACCAGATTCACATCAAAGAAGTTCAGGAATGGCTCACTGCTTTCAGGACTAAGAAATGCATCTTTCAGTACTAAGTCATGCCCTTTGGTCTAAAAATGCCCCAGCAGTCTTCCAGAAGATGATCAATGCAGTCTTAGGTGACCTCATTGGGAACTGTGCTATAGCATACATGGACAACATCTTAGTATACTCTCCGGATGAGGAGTCTCATGCCACCCACCTTTGTGCCATAGTGGAAAGGATCCAAAAGGCCATTCTTGTCATCAAACTGAGAAAATGTGAATTTTTCAAGAGTAAGGTTTCTTTCTTAAGAAATCTTATTTTGGAGAAAGGCCATGTCATTTCCCCTGACAAGGAAGCTGAAATAAGGAATTGGCAGACCCCAAAAAAGCATTACCCAACTCTGCAGTTTCCTGGGAACATGCAACTTCTTGAAACGTTTCACCCCCCACTTGTCAGAAACAGCAGACCCCCTTTACGCTGCTAGTGGGAAAAGAACTCTGGAATGGACCACACAATGCAATGCTGCTGTCAATGCTGTTAAGAACATCATGTGTTCTGCAACCATGCTCCGCCATGTTGATGCCTCCAAACCCTTCATCTTAGCCACAGATGCCTCCAAATTTGCCATTGCCTCAGTCCTTCTACAAACTGCTGATGATGGACTAGAATACCCTGTGGGCTATTTCTCAAGAAAAATGAGATCTGAAGAGCTCAGCTACATGATCTATGACAAGGGGCTATTAGCAGTAGTAGAGTCTATAAAATACTGGCAGCATCACCTTTGCTCAGCCACACACCCATTTACAGTAAGGATAGACCACAAAGGCCTACTGTATTACCAGGAACCTCATCTCTTAACTGAACTTCAGACCAGATGGTATGAAGTCCCAGTCAAGTTCAAATTCCAATACAAGTTTATCAAGGGTATTGATAACCATCTGGCAGACTCCCTCAGTCGCGACCCAGCATTCCTTCCAGACGTTAAGGCTGAAAAAGAATTTAATACAAAGGTCATGATTCCCCCAGCGCTATTCTATCTTCTCCTCCCATGGAAAAAATATGCACCCTAAGTGTCCAAGAACCTCCCAACCCAGACCTGGTAGCTAGAGTCGAGTTGCTGCAACTTTTAGACAAATGGTACCCCCAGTTGTTTAAGTTGGCAATTCAATCTACTCCCCACACCTGCTACAGTTCTGAAGACAGTAACATACTTCACAATGGTTGCCTGTGGGTACTTGATGGTGATATTTGCCTGGAAGTCATCAAGGTCCACCATGACAACATATTGGTTGGTCACCAAGGGAAAAATAAGACCATAGAGATAATTTGTAGACAATTT
Source organism: Entomophthora muscae (assembly GCA_014839935.2). Lineage (NCBI taxonomy): Eukaryota > Fungi > Entomophthoromycota > Entomophthoromycetes > Entomophthorales > Entomophthoraceae > Entomophthora > Entomophthora muscae. Next base: position 113,924 of record QTSX02006446.1, on the reverse strand, counting down.
GATTGGAGAAGTCTCACATCAGACGTAGCTAAGTGCCTGAAGGGCTGCATGGTTTGTCTAAGGGCAAAGCCCTCCCATCTCAAACAGACAGGTCTACTGGTACCCCTAAAAATTCCAAATGGTCCATAGACATCTCTGTCATTTGATTTCATAGTAGAACTTCCTCTATCAAACGGTTATGATGCAATCATGGTAGTAGTAGATTGTTTCACAAAGATGAGTCATTTCATCCCCTGCCAAACCACAATCACATCAGTCCAGATGACCAAACTGTTTGTCAACAATGTTTTTGCCCACTATGTAATCCCCCAAGAGATCATAAGTGACAGAGGCCCCCAATTCACAGCACAATTCTGGGAGGAATTCTCCAGACTTCTAGGCATTAAGTTATGCAGATCAACAGCCTATCACCCCTAATCTGATGACCAGACAGAGAGGGTGAATCAATGTTTGGAAACATTTCTTAAATGCTACTCTAATGCTGAACAAGATAACTGGTCCCAAAACATACCAATGGTCCAGTTTGCTTACAACAATGCCCCACACTCCTCTTCTAATGTCTCCCCATTCTTTTGCAAATTATGGCTACAACCCCCAATGTAACTTTGGCTCACTCTCAGATAGCAAAGTGGAATTGGCATCCTCACAGGCAGCATCTTTAAAAAGAATCCATGAAGAAGTCAAAGTGTCCTTGACTCATGCCATGACAACTTACAAGGCTTATGCAGACATGAAAAGAAGAGAGGGCCCAGCATATGAAATTGGGGATCAAGTACTAGTTGACTCCCGGAACATGCAACTAAAAGTACCCTGCCAGAAGCTAGGCCCCAAAAGAGTAGGTCCATTCAGAATCTTAAAAAGATTGGATCTTCAGCCTACCAACTGGACCTCCCTCCCTTCTTTCACATCTTCAGCAAATTCCATGAATGCCTATTAACTAAGTATGAAGGTGCCCCTGTATCTACTCCTGACCCCATAATAGTGGATGGATAACTGGAATATGAACTGGAATCAATAATTGCATCCAAACTATCTTGCAAGCGCCTGCACTACCTAGTAGCCTGAAAGGGATACCCAGCCTTAGATAACTGTTGGATTCCCCATTACAACCTCACTCACGCCCAAGAAATGCTCCAGGAATTCCATGAGAACAATCCTCAAGCAGTAGGTCCAGTAAAGGCCACCCTAGCTGCCATGAAACTCCCTCCTGCCCACAAGAACTATGCATTGGCAGCACTCCCAGGAGGCGGAAAGTCCCTGTTACCAAAGAAGGAGAGTAATGTCATGGTCATAGTTTTCCCAGGTATGGCTCAGCCAAAATGCCGCCACCTGGGGAAACCCAGCCCAAAGCCCTGCCTGCTTGCGGCAATTGTAGATTTAAATCTAACAATTGATTGCAAGTGGGTGGTGGCACAGAAAATTGGGTCCAAGTGGGGTGCAGATGCCCCACGCCCAATTTTCCCTTCTTTGACCTGCTGTTCAACAAATCCTGACCTCAAAGGAGGTCAGGTAACAGCTTATAGGACCACCATTATGTAAATATTTAATCTGAGCAAATACCAAACACAAGGAGGACACCTCATCAAGATGTACCCAAAGGCTTTAAGTAACAATTGTCCCCACCAAACTACCTTATTAGTTTGATATTTTACTCTAAATAAATATCTTGCCTCAATGATTCACTTACTTCAATATTTTTTAATCATATTTGTAATAACCAGACTGCTAGATTCTGCTTTCTCACCTCTGCAATTTCCTGGTAATCTTCCACCTCCTGCTGAAATGATTCCTGAAACCCGCAAAATTGAATATGAGCCTATCTATGCTGCTGATTCCTTGACGTTGAGCTAAATTAAGGCCTTCCTGATGTACCTGCACATAATCTTCTGCTGCACCTTTTCTTATTCACTCTTCAAGGGTTATCATTTACAAGTAAACACACATTGTCTCCTCCTAATTGGTAATGTCATCCTAATTTGGGTGTACAATCCCCATTTTATTGATTACAATGAGCTCTCTTTCTACTTTACCCTGACAGTCTGGATATCCAAAAGCGTCTATTAAGCTGTGTGATTCCCTCAATATGAGCAACATCTGTAATGTCAAAGAAAATTTTAAGCTCTCAAGGAAGTTACCTTAAGTTTCCCTCTAATTTCTGTCAAAGGAGGTGCAAGTATAGTCTATGATGACTATGTTTTGACTGCAACAACCAGAGAAGAGTAGAAAAAAGAAAGAATCATGTATGTGAGGATAGAAGCTGCACTGCCAAGATTAACACAGAAGGATGTGATAAAATTACTAGTGAAAAGGGATAACAAACATGCAATGCTCTAATTAATCTTATTTAAAAGCTTTTAAAGTGGTACCTCTATAAAACAGTTTCAGTCTTCAAGGATATCAAGGCTTCTGATCTGGCAGTTAAAGTAACCAAGCGCCCAAGTAACAAAAACACAAATTGCATCCCTGATTTCAATCAGTTAGTTAAGTGCATATGTGGCAAATGGTATGATCTATTCCCTCATAAGAAATCTGCCATGGTCCAAGGAGAGTTAGTCTTGATAGAGGAGTTAAAGATGTTCAATGATGATGAGGTATTCCTTTTATATGATGATGGGCCTACAGCAGAGGAAAGAATTATATGCTATGTTACAAAACAGAGCCTGGAGCAGTTAAGAGATTCAGAGACCTGGTTATGTGACAGTACCTTTGCAGTATGCCCCTACCTTTTTTACCAACTATGGGTTGTACATTCTCTTATTGAAGGCAAGGTGCTCCCATTCATCTACTATCTGCTTCCTGGGGCAACAGAAGAGATATACACAAAGGGCTTTAAAATCCTTCAGGAGGGCATCAAAGCCCTACTCTAGTGATAAAAAGAGTCCCCCTGGCCATAACACTATAGCCAATCCAGATGACAATGAAAAGGATGAAGCCATCCTTGCTGTAGAACAAAAAGCTCATGATAAAGCACTTGGCCCTTCAGCTATAATCATGGACTATGAAAATGCCCAGTATAACACTTTTGTAAATACCTTTGATGGAGATGTACATGGGTTTTTTTCCATTATTGACAGGCTGTCAACAGGCAACTAAAGGGTCTACCTGAGCTCAGCAAGCTCCACCTGTCTAGATACATCAGGAAAAGTGCAAGTTCTTAATTCAGCAGTTTATAGCACTAGTCTTTGTAAAGCCAGAGCATACTGGAAAAGCCTTTGACACCCTATTCCAGTATTCATATGCCAAGAAACATGAGAATGCATTCTACCCTTTCATTGAATATTATGAACCACAGTGGATTGGACGTAAGGGCACTAAGCACTGGATCAAGCCTAGAGCCAAAGCTAACTGAAACTACTACCAGGAAGTTCTGAATGATTAGAGGAAAGCCAATTCCTCTTTTTGAGGGCTGGCATAAGCATATCAAGTCTTCTTTTGGAATCAAGCCAAATAACAACACCTTCTACAAGCATCAAAAATTTTAACATGGAAAGACAATTGCATTCATCAGGGATACTGGGAACCACCCATCCAAAAAGAGAATCACTAAAGAAAATTAACAACAAGAGAAAAGAACAAGGACATTGTTAAGGCCAAATACAAGCTTTCAGAGAGTGGGGAATACATCAAGAAGATTGCCACAGTTCTTAATGGCAACCAGGTGATCACAGTCTAGCTTTTGATTAAATTTATTGAGTATTGTCTAATTTTGTACATAGTTTTTATATGCTCAGTATATTATATTTATATAAATATCTAGTTTAAGTAACTTATAAAATTTTGTAATATATTTTTAAGAAAATTAGGAATTTTTATTAATAGTTTGATGCCTTGAGCTGTATTATATGACATATGTTTGTATTTTACTACTAAAGTATATGTATTTTATTGGTTTTAATGTATAAAAAAATTATGTTATAGTTTCTGGTTATGTTATTTTTCATAAATATATGAGCTTTTATGCAGTGTTTTTGTTTAAGAGTTTTTATTTATTAAATATAAGTGGAAATACTAATTTCATGGCAAAATAAAATAAGCGGGTATCTTTATTATCTTTCTTGGTTGTCATGATTCATTTTTTTATAGTTTTTTGGAATCTACATAGTCAGATTACCCCAAAAAGGTGCTTTGAGGCTTAATTTTTAGTGAGTAAAAAGTTAAGGAAATAGATTTCTGCTCGCTAAAAAAGGGTCAGCGTTTTTGTAATCTGCATGGGCAAAAACATAATTCTGACTGGTGACATACAGTAGTTTTCAAACCTGTTGAGATAAATGTAAAATCTCAGTCTAAAAGCATATACAGCTCAGTCTAAAAATGAAGATAAAAATTAATGAATTTATATTAGATTACATTAGATTTGGATCCACTTTGATTTCGTTTTTAGACTGAGATTTTATGTTTATCTCAACAGGTTTGAAAACTACTGTACAGTAAGTCGACTTGTGGAATCAGTTAATTCTGGTGGTTGCTAGATGTTTTATCAGGATTGGTTATTCTATCCATATACAGTGATGCAACTAGTTTTTGTTTGAGTTTGCCTTGTGCTGTTAGTGTACCAATGAATCTAAGGGTGTCTATGGTTGATATTGATGTATGGGATTGTGTGATCTGTTTAATGTAACGTAATGTAAATATAAATTTATATTGTATGTTTAGTGTTGCTATAAAAACGGTACTATCGGTGTTTCTACCGAGTGTGGATCATGTCTACTGTTGTTGGGGTTTGCCTGAAATCTCAACCGTGAGATTTAATCCGGATCTGTTTCCAAGAACGGGTGATCTTTGATACAGACGAACAATGTATAATTGTAACGTGCATGCTTTCTAATGGAGTGTGTTCATCTTACGATAAGCTGGTTTCGTATAGATGCTGTTCCAATTTAATCAAATATATGCAAGATGGTTGATTGGGAGTACAATGTATAATTCAAAAGTGAAGCGTATGATAGATTGGTTTGGATACGTGGGAAGTCGAATTTAAAGCAATCCGTGTTTAATTTCTATTCAATCCTGCTGTTGCAACATTTGATGTTGTATGAAGCTTACGGGTTAGATGACAAGAAGAGTCAAAGAAACTAGGGATTCTCCTTGATGTCCATTCGGTAACTTTCTTTAGTAAGGATCAATAGACCGAGTGGCAGGTCTACTGTTTGCGAAATCTTGTCAAAAATGGTTTGAATTCTGGGTATGTGACTTATTGGCGCGGATGTATGATTCTGAATATATCCAGTGTGGCCTAAATCGCCATGTGGTAAGGGGGTGATTTGGATCAATTCCCATGTGGCGCCTTCCAAGGCAACTGGTGGACAATCGAAGTTTGCGGAATGGAGTGGTCGTAAGTAGTGGAAGGCAACTCAAAGTCTAAAGAAAGTGTAGTTCTATTTGACAAAAGCCTCGGTAGAAGCGTCATATGTAACCCTTTAACCACGTGAAGGACAAGAAAAAGATCAGCGTTAACCATGCTTAGCGAATGATAATCAATAGGGCGGTAACTCCACTATTCTGGTTATTAGAATCCACTGGCGTGAAGCAGATATGGCACTTAAAACATTGTTCCTTTTTTATGGCTTGTGTCCTTATAAGTCCACCTGGATGATAAGGGTTAATGTAAAAATATATGCACCATTATTTTAAAGTTTACTTATACACTTGGACCGAATTTTCCTATATAGGCAAATATGAACCAGTGCCATCATCACGTGGTCCAAGTCTCCTGATAAGAAATATTCTTTTCTAGCATGTAGGACTGCTTCGGCCAAACCAATGGCAATTTGGCTCTGGATCACCCGTTTCAAAGATTTACTTTAGACTTTTTAAATACTACATCGTTCCGTTTTGGCTGTAGCGGCCCGAAGCCGGAAGCATCCAAAAGCTTGTGTCGCTGCTGATCCGTGGAACCCCCTGAGGCGCCCAATTCGACTATAAATGCCAACCCTTCAGCCATGTAGGCGATAATGAAGTTCTTAATTGTTGCTACCATAGGCGTTGTGCTTGGCACGGCCCCCGGCCTCCCCCTGTTCCCCTCCCGCGTGCAGTGCCTTGACAAGTACATCCAGGATGCCATTGAAGATTTACCATATTACACGTGTGCCATCTTCAAGCCCGGCCAGTGGAATCACTACGGCAGCATTCATCACACCAAGACCCTCCACTGCGGCAACTATCATTTTCACCGCGTGTGCTTAGTCCGAGGCGACGCCGGGAGCTGGCTAGAGCGGCTAGGGGACGGCGGCACGATAAACTGGCGCTACGACCCCAGTGGCTTCACCCGCGAGGGTGCCCGACTCAAGGTCAAATCTCGTGGTACATATATAGTAGGTTAAGCTAAGGCACCAGCTTAAGAATTATAAAGCCGCCGCCCTTGAACCCTAATAAACTTGTGTTCCTTCTAAGAAAATTAAGCCTTTTAACTGCTTTGTCATTATTTGATTCATAAACTTATACTTTTTACATTGATACAATGCTTAGTTTATTTTTTTTAAAGCATAAAATATACAAACAATAAAAATAAGTCTTACTTTTATCAACTGTATTTTTTGCCTAACCCCTTTTTCTATTTTAATGAGCTAAGAATCAAATATATGAGTTGTATGGGGGAGTAATAGCAGCCCCAAAGCTATAATTGATATTACCCTATCTTTGGCTCACACCATCAATTTCTTAGTTATTTTTAGAAAAAAGTTGTTGTATTTAAAAGACTATTTACCCTATGTAAATATAAGTTTTTGTAATGCATCCACCTTCATGAACATGCTCTATGAATCCTTTAATATATCAGCTCTCTTTGTTCTGCTGTCATCTGTAAAGAACTTTGCACAATAATATATTTTGGAGTACTCCTTAAAATCCTCAAATGTCAAAGGTCAAACATACAGCTCACCATCTCTCATTAAATACAAAATGGCAACATAAAAAGGTTTGACTCAAGCCATCTTTTTTAGGCCTAAATTGTCTGTCATGAATGTAAAAAAGATTTTTTGGGAAACATCTGCATTATTTACAAGTGACTTGTCAAGATTTCTGGGTCTTGGGGAAAGATCTTTATTATTGGTCATTTTAGTAGGGATGTTGATATTAGATTGTATGGAGACAATATTTGGCTACCAATTGGGTCTAGGGTACAGCTACAGCCTGGCAGTATCCTTTTAGTCCGTAGGAAAAAATACACTGGTCTGCAAATAGACAGTGGCACGCTCTATTCAGATACTTCTGATTACTAGGCGGCAGCTAGTAGTGATACACTGATAGAGATGTGGTTTCTCTATCTTCAAGGATGAATATTCTGCTCAATCTCTAGTAAGGAGAGCACCTTATATAGGGTGGATAAGCCCTCTTGTCAGATTGTTATCTGACACTTCTAACTCTTACTAGTCATCCTATCTGTTCTCCAGACTGCTAGTTTCAGCCCCCAGAGTTAGGCAGCCATGCTGGTCTGGCATGTAACTTTAATTAAATACTGGACCCCAATTTATCATAATGGGGTTCTTGTTAGAGTGAAATGGTATGCAGCGTGATTCAAGGAAATACAATGAGAATATAATAAACAGATTATGAGTTGCTTGACAAGCAGGAGGCCAAATTGAGAGGACGGCTTCAACATCTTAGATCCAATGGTAGTGTAGCAGAAAATTGAGGTCAACATTATAAATAAGCAAATGACTTGCAAAGGTACATTCAAGAAAGAATCTGAAGGGATCAACATGTAAAGGGCAGGCCAGGTTGCAGCCATGGAATTGATGGCAACCTTGACTGCCACAACAGCTAATCTTTCAAGGACAGGGGCAAGCAGCCCCAGATACGCCATCATTTTGGAATAAACTTACTTTTATTTTGAGGGAAATTAAGCTATCTATCAACAAGTTTCTAGAGGGAAATGGGAAAGTCTTAAGGTAGTTCAGGATGAGGCTGGAAGTTTTATGGCATCTGATTTTCTGGCAAAAATATTTTCAACGGTTGGAGTCAGGCATTAGAATTTGGTTTGATGTCATCATGATTTGTATTTTTTGGCAGCCAGTGAGTTGAGCGCTGTCATCCCCAAATAAAGTATAACACATAATTTTCTTGTCATAATTATTTGGGGGAAATAAGACAGGTCCAGATTTTCCAGGGCTATTTGGGCGACCTCATCTTTGACCCATTTTTTTGTCTGACAGCATTTAAGTTGTCCATTTCTCTCAAGGTTTTGGCTCAGTTCTTTGCTGGTTTCTGGTTTTACGTGGACACACTATCTCTTTCATTTGATTTTCTACTGTAACAGTTCTGGAAGCATTTTGTCTATCATTTACGCATATGCAAGGTTTGGTTACCCTGTTAATAGGTTTTTGCATTTTGCATTGTTCTTATAAACAAATTTTCATATTGGTCGTGAAATCTGATTTGAGTCCTGGTGGGAATGTTTGACAGAGGCGCACCCTGCAATCATATTCAGGAATCAATTGGCTTATTGGCAGAGGTGTGTTCTGCAATCATGATCAGATATCATCAGGCTTGATGGTTAAGGTTTGAACCAATAGAAAGTCCAGAATTGAATTGTGATCAAGCTTAGGGGTAATTATCAATATTTTGATTACCTGAAGCTATAGATGGAATCAACTGGTACTTTTTTAAGCTTGACAGCTCTGTGGAAATTGGCTGTCTGGAGCCAATCAGTCAGGAAAATGACAGTCAAGTCTACTATATTATTTCAAAGTCCTAAAATGACTCATGGAGCCCCTTATTTTCTTCCTCTTTCTCAAAAACCATTTTGAGATCATTTATATTCTTTATATACATCACATTTTCTCTTTGTCTAAAGATTTTAGATAAAACACCAAAATGACCAACAATACTTTTTCCACAACACTCTAAAAATCCATTGAACTTAGTTGTTTCTTTTATATTTTTAGGTATCTCTTTAAAAAGATGATACAAGGATCCATAAGATCTGAAACAATTACCATTATTCATCCAAACTTTTCTATTTTTAATACTCCTAAATTTATCTTTCTTAAGCAGAATTTTCAAACACTGGCATGAAAACAAAGAGTCAAGAGAAAAATTTCAGATAAAAATTCATGATACACATAGTTAATTTTCTCATTTTCTTTAAAAGCAATTACAAATCCTAATAAAGAAATAGGTATTTTCTCATAAAGACAATTATCTGTCTCTATATAACCCCACCTATTTTAAAGTTTTTCTTTATAGTCTTTTACTAGAATACATGAACTGTCATCAAGATTATCTATATCACTGATATATTATTTATTTTGATGATTATAAAGCTTTTCATGTAGGTCAGTTGATTTTAAATTCTTTTATTAGATTCTGACCTTGGTAACTTATTTTTACTCATATCATTTTTCTTTGTAACTAATTAACTTTTTAAGCTGCAGATGTTATACATACCAGCTTTTTGCTTTTGATTATATTTTTAGGAATAAGCCTATAGTAAGTAGAAAGTAGAAAGTGAAATAGAAATATTATTTTTTTTAATTTCTATATATCTTATAATTTTCTTTTTTTTTAATAATGAGTATTTTATTTTATTTATGTTCACTCAATTCTATTTGCAAATCTTCATAATTCAGTCCAGGTGATCTTAAAGTGGATTAAATGGTTGGAAACAGACTTTTTAATATATGATTTAAAATATTATTTATATTTTCTTTGTTTATTTCACTTTTTTTTCTATTATATTTTATATTTAGAGTTACTTTTTTAGCGTTTTTTAATTTTTAGAATATTAATACTCACCTTTTGTAATGTTGGCCTATGATTCTAAAGCTCTTTCAGAGCGTAGCTTGATGTAACTAATGCTCTTAAGGCAGGGAGGTGCTTGGTAGGGGATTTTAACATAAATTTATTTAGGTTGTTAAGAAAACTGTCTGCCTTGGAGTTTTGTATGATAGGTAAGAAGGTACTTTTCCCAAACTTTGTTTTTAATCAGAAATGCTTGACAAAGCTGATAATATCATTACCCATAGTAAAAAAGAACACTTGCTTAAGCATATATATTATTTCTATCTTAGTAAAAGCCTCCAATATGAAGAAGGGTGTGGTCTGAGCTTTAAACTTGATAGGTTACATAATGATAGTGGTTGGGTTCCTTGGCTTAGTTTATGTAGTACTATCTTGGAAATAGATACACAGTTATCAGAGAGGGATAAAGGTATAGATTGTAAAGAAAAATTCTGTAAATTTGAGCTGTTTAAATACCATACTAGCTGAGCTTTTGCACTACAGGCATGAATCTCCAACTGACCCCCAAATGATCTCCTTAATTTATCAATGTCACCCCTAAAGTCTTATATCATTGTTTATTTGATCCTTTTTATATTATGTTTAACTGTTGATATATTGGCTAAAAATGCTTCAGTATTACTCAAACTAGTGTTGCAAAATCTTCAATTACTCCCTCTTGGGGAATTAACACCCCAAGTAAATCACCAAACAGCTCACCAAATGGTTCACTGTCCCACCAATAAACTGGTGACACCATTATCAGTCAACCATCTATGACAGGGATCACTCAATCCAGGTCCTAAATGGAACACAACTTGATCAAGCCTTGTGACACAAGAGGAAAATTACTCAAATAAGCCCCATGACCTCTATGACGTACATGGACAGCATGTGGCTTGTCATGATACTATATATTATTCTATATTCATATTCAATAAAGTATCATTCTCTTCTTAAATCTACCCCTTATTTTGTTTATTATACTTCCCAGAAGTATAAACTAAACAGTGGTAGCACAGGCAGGTTATTTATACCTACCCAACTCAAAGGAAAAATTCCTCCCAAGAAAAGAACCCAAACAATGGTACTCCCTAACGGCTGGAGAGATTATGAAGTAGGACAAGACGTTCCTGCAGGCCTTGCCATCTACAATAATGTCTGTGTTCCCATCAATCAGTACAACAATCTCAAAGCCCGTAGACTGTTGCCCACCACACCAACTATAGCAGTGCCTCCACATCCTGAGATACCCAATATTGTGTTTCAATGCCTGCACACTGCTGAAATTGGCGCCTTTGCAGGACATTGTTGCAAAAACGCCTCCCTTTTGATCAACAGTACACAAAGCAAGTTCAAACAAGTGAACTACCCCTAAAGACTCTGGGTCAGCAAGACCACCCTTTGCGTCACAGAAACTGATTCACGTTTTGTAAGCGGATGGATAGTCCAACACCCTGATCAAAAGAGAGACTGGGAGCTGTTTAAAAGTGCATTCCTCAAAAAGTTCTCCATGAAGGATTCCAATGTAGTAATCATGACAGAACTTTGAACCTTCAAGATGACAGGAGCAATCAAGGAATACCTTGCTGCATATAAAGACCTACATGATCACACACCCAACATCATCAACTTTGATGAACCTGGGCCGCACCTAGACTTCTACAATGGCCTTCTCACACACATCAGGCGTCAGTTTGACATGACCCGCTGCAAGAACCTTGAGGATGTGTTCCTAGAAGGGAAACACATGGCTCAGAAGTCTGACAATCTACATGCCACCAACAAGTGCAAGGAAAACTCTGCAGCTAAGAGAGAACCTCGCCCCGATAAGTAAAATAACCGAGCCAACAATACTCATTCTCAAACCAGGAATTGCACTGTGCAAGCCACCCAGGCCAGCATCAAAGATACCAATGAGGAGGGAAAAGCTCAGGGGAGTGCTTAGGTGAGCCGCCCTCCCCCAATTCATAAGACTTGTACAGAGAACAGGACGTGGATTCAATCACCATGATCCAAGTACCCTCCAGCAATCCTCTACTGTTTGCTGCCCAAACTGAAAATAAACTCCTTACCTATCCTTTCTGTTTTTGCAGATACTAGGGCACAGCACTATTTGATACTGGAGCAGATCAATTCCCTTGTCAACAAAAAATTTGCCAACCTTATCAAATTACCAACAGTTCAGAGTAGTGTCAGAAAAGTCATCATGGCAGATAACAGAAGCACACCAGTCACTAGAGAAACAAAACCTTTCTGCGCCCAAATTGGAGACATACAGACAACAATTAGCAGCCCTATCATACCAATCCCTAAATATGATGTAATACTAGGTTTAGATTGAATGCGGAAAACCAAACCCCACATTGATTGTGACAGTGCCACTCTCACCATACAGTGAGGAGAAGTCACCACCATGTATACCCAACACATACAGTAGTTTTAAAAGCTATGGCAACAAGCAAAATGAACTCAGATTTAAACAAAATCATTTCAGATTTAAACAAAATCCAAGTCGCGCAAGATTCAGGATTCAAATAATTTAAATATTGTTGGTTAATAAATGAAATGTCAAACCAAAAACGAAATTTCACTCACCCATTATATGAAATTATATCAAATATCAAGTGGTGTAGTTTAACCCACAAACAAAATGAACTGACGCAACAAGTGAAATGGATGGATGCTATCCTGGAGTATATTACAATCCAATCAGGATTCATATAAGACACCAACAGAAGGACCAAAATGAAATGAAATCTGAGTAATCTTGAAGCAAGATTACACAAACACAAAACAAAATGAACTCACACAAGATGTGTAGTATGAGCAGCCTAAAATAGGAAAATAACAGTTTAACAGCCAATCATCAGCTTTCTAATTTAGGATCAGAGGTGTTTTATTCATTTTCATGGCTCCTGATTTGTATGGAATGGTTTTGAGAACCTTCCAAATATGGACTCAAGATTACAATAAAAATAAATCTTTAAATTTTAAAATTTCTCTTTTAGTGATTTTATCCTAGGTTTTTTTTCAATATGGTTTTCAACAGCAATATTTTCAACGGCACCAGAAGCCAAGCCAGCAGCAGCTAAGCCAGCTTCAATGGAGGCAAGACTCAGGACGTGGAGCCACCTGTTTACACCCAAGCCTTTGAGGCGGGTAACAAGGAAGCTGACCTGTTACTGTCCCCCAACCCATATGGCTTTGACTTGTTTGAGAGTCACTTTGCATCTAGTGCTGCCCCCACTCCCACACCCACCCCCGCACAAGCTGCCCACCAACCAACCAATTAGGATGGCAACCTCAATTTGGAACAACTTTCTGCCATTGCCCAACCTGCCCCTCCCTCAGCCAATCAGGATTCAGCTCCCCCCGCCCAGCATCCCAAACACAGAATTATCACTGCCCAAATTATCCAAGAAATTGTGGCACTGAATCTACAGGGTCTGTCATGGGACCAGATTGCTGACCAATTGCAATTTACCCAAGCTACTTTCATGCGGGAATTCAACAGCATGATAAACAGGGGGATCAGATCAGGGCAGCCAAGAAGCCCAAGAAGGCCCAAGAGTCCCAGATAACTGAGGCCTACCCAATCATGCTTGACCTCCTCCAGCGGGACCTCAAGCTTCCCTTGACCCAGGTCTGGAAGCAACTTTCTCACCATGGCATTTGGGTGTCTGAGCACATGGTGCAGCTCTGGATGTATGGCAAGTGGTGTCAGTCTGTGTGTTAACCAATGTTGCTGGCAACCAATGGGATGGTGCTGAGGATTCCCTGTATGATCTTGAGATTTAGGCAACCCTAGTCTGATGCCTGACAAGTCTGTCAGATGATGTCATTTTCATCTCCTATTACAAGTTATCAATTGCTTTTGATGATTTTGGTGAGATGGGGAAAGCCGTACCAAGAACAGAAGGAAGAAGGTCAAAAAGGGGATGTTCATTGGTGCATTTCTGGCTGTGTCGGCCAAGGGTTTTGTCTATTATTAGACAAACCCTGATTTTGTTGATGGGTACTCATACAGCCACATCCTTGGTGGATTGCTCAACTCCTGGGATGGCTCAAATTCAAAGCATTGGGTTTTCTTGAGCCACCAGATGAAGGGTAGCTCCACTGCCCTTGAGGCCATCCAGGTACGCGGGCACCAAGCATCCGTGTACCCAGCCAGCCATGCTGACGTCCATCTGGGTGATGTTGTCTTCTTTAACATTGGAGATACACTACAGGAGTGCCACCCTCAGGCTTTCAACGACCTCTATCTTGGGGTCCTTGATCACAATTTTCTCTTTGGTTGCCAAATGGTGGCTGACTTGTTTGTGCAAATGGTTTTCCATGTAAACATGGGCAGCCAATCACGTAAGGATAAGCGCCTTCCACCTCGGGCCACTGCCACTTACAAGCCCATCCAGCCAATGACCAATGAGGAGTACAATGAGTGGTATATGGTGGCCATCACGCGAAATCCTCCTGCCTCCACCCCCACCACCAACACCCCTAACCCGCAAGCCCAGCCCACCCAATCCCAGACCCCCCAGGCCAGCACTGTCTCTATGTCTTCCTTCCCGCATTATTCTGCCTCCTAGGAATAACTCTCCCTTGGCCCCAATAAACCCCTGTCACAGGACATTTTCTATTTATATTATCTTTTTTTGAATTTCAATTGTTCAGGCTCTCTTTGTTTATAGTTGGGTTTATTCTTTATGTTCAGCTTATTTCTATAAAATCATATATTTACTATGTTGTGTATCTAGATCCAGAACACAGTTATTTTTAGCACTTAAACACAGTCCCTTGTGAAAACATTAACAACAATTTGGTAATCATTAAAATTTGAATTAGAAAACTATAGTGTTAACTGTTTTTAGATAAAGTTGTTACTGATCCAAATTCAAAGCCTTAATGATAAACTTTAATCCAATCAGGAGCCAAGTGATAAAGTGATTGTTGTGACATAAAGGGTCATTCAATAATTCTTTGATGCATGTGCGCTAATTAATATGATTGGCTGGATGTTTTGCCATTGTACATCATTACCGCTGTGGCAAGTTGTTGATGGACTAGTGTTAACTCAGCGGCTGATTGGGCACTAGTCCACCAACAACTTGCCACAGCGGTAATGATGTACAATGGCAAAACATCCAGCCAATCATATGAATTAGCGCACATGCATCAAAGAATTATTATTGAGCCTTTATGTCACAACAATCACTTTATCACTTGGCTCCTGATTGGCTTAAAGTTTATAATTAAGGTTTTGAATTCAGATCAGTAACAACTTTATCTAAAAACAGTTAACACTATAGTTTTCTAATTCAAATTTTGATGATTACCAAATTGTTGTTAATGTTTTCACAAGGGGCTATGTCAAGCGCCAAAAATAATATGGTAACCAAGGAAACAATGCCACACAAAGCAAACAACACATATTGAGATGTGTGTAAAACATATACAAAATGGGTAAAAAGATGGGATAATGTAGTAAATGGGAAAACAAAAAGGAATAAACAAAGAGGCAATTGTATCAAAATAATACAGAATTTATTGGGGCAAAAGCTATAAAAACATATGAAAAGGTTAGTAAAAAATCAATATGCAAATTGGAAAAACTTCTAAAAGACCTTGACTTGGCAATTGTCAAAATCAAAGAAATTGACCGCAAGGTCAAGGAAAAAGTGAAGTCTCCGTCCTTGAAGGGGAAAAAATCAAAAAGGTGTCTGCCAAGTCACTCATGACCAAAATACCGGACACCTCTGAGAAGACAATAGAGCGCCTACTCAACATTCAGAAGACAGTGGTTGAAGGCTTGCAATTCAAGTCCTTTGCCCTCTCTGAGCCGTCTGTCTGGACGGACAACCCTGAGATGTATGCACATCTCAAACCCGCCAAGAGGACCCACAAGGAGGACACTGAGACGCCTGCACAACTGCTTGCGCCAAGGATGGCAAAGCCTGCCAAAGCCGCCGGCAAAGAAGAAACCTAAGAAGGTAACCTAAGAAATAAATTTAATAAAAATTCATAAATACTTACCTTTTTTTAGAAGATGTTGATGGCAAACTCTGCCGGGTCCTGGTTCCTTTTGTTCCCCCCACCTTCTACTCAAATTTTGCCACTCACGTGGCCAAGCAGCTTTTCCTGTCCCCCCCTGTCTTGCAAGAGCTTGAAGATAGGATTCACGGTGCATTCCCAATGACCAGGGAGGCATTGGCTGGGCTGACGCATGAAGAGGGGGCATCCAAGTGGGCAGTTACTGCCTACAAAAATGCTCAACTGGTCCACCTGGACCCGGTTAACCTCAGTGGAGTTTACTGTGTAAACTCCATTGAGCTTGTTTGGGACGTCCTGGCAACGCTCCCATTCAAGAATATACCAGAGATGGGCCGGGCTCATGCGGCTGCTTGCTTCTGCTTCCCAGTGGAGCACACCATGTCCTACTTGCTGGAGAACTTTGGGCGCACGGTAGAAAAACTGGCTGTTACAGATGCAATAGCCGTGAAGAAGACCAAAATCCTCCTGGCAGACTTTGGGCTAGCCTGGAGTGCCAACAAGACAAGGGTCCCAGAAGCTATGGATCTTACCTTTGGCAAAAATAAGCATGAGAAAAAATAAGCGCAGTATACAATAAATTATGCAAGTTTATGGAAGCCTTTGCTGGGCAAAGGCTTCACCTTGTTGTTTACCTGGGGCTTCTATTCTACTTTGGAATGGGCGCCAGCGTAGAGGATCTAGACAGGGTCCTTCTTGGAATCAACGAGGCCCAGCTTGCACTCAACGGGAAGAAGGTCCCCCCGGATATGACTCAGTGGACCACATTATCCAGGACGCCCTGGTTCTGGCTGGAATCTACGGGTTTGCGGCCCCACCTGAGAAGCTGCTGCTTCACTCCCACCTAACCATTCTGCCTTTCACCAGCAGGCGGGAGTATTTTAACCAGGGTGTATCCACTGTCCACGGTGTGGTGGTGGAGGTTGTGTGCCACCTCCATTGCGGGGTGGGTACATACCGCCAAACCCATTATAGGCGCTCCTAATATATCCTCTATTCCAATAAATATATTTACCTTTAGATTATTTTTATTATAATTAATAATTTTATAAAATAATATTTTAGCAAACATTACTTACAAAATAAATTCCAGGGAAGGGTTTAATAAAAGCATATGATATATGTCAATAAAGTCTACTTCTAATTTGTATTATTTACATTTATTTTTTTAGTTTCTTTTTATATTTATTTGCCAAAAATGATATTGATGTGTTTGCGTAATCCATTTCAAGCGTTTGGGATACCCTTGGATGCAATAATAAAAATGATTATAAATAAATAAATTACTAACCTTCATTGATGGTGCTGCTGAATGTGATTGCAGGCTTGGAAACATCTAAATATAAAATGTTAGTTAATGAATCTTGATAGTAAATTAGAGGATATATAAAAAAGTGGGATAAGCTAAGCCTTTAATTGATTGGCTGATTTGTAAGGCACGTAGGGATAAACAAATCAGCGTGGTCATAGAATTTGGCCACGGTCTCAACTGGGAGGGTATGGATCCCTGCCTGCAGCAAATCAAAAAGGTCCTCTGTCCCAGTTGGGGTTCCTTGCTTGACAACTTGCTTGAGCCACCCAAAGACTTCCTCAATGGGATTTAGGAAGGGCAAATAGGCAGGGAGAAAGAGAAGGCGCAAATTTGCTGTGGCCAATTGCTGGGGGCCCACTGCGCTGTTGGTGTCAATCATTGGGAATTCCTCAAGAATATCCGCCACCTTGTGGAGACCAACGTTGTCCAGTACAATTACGTTGGTGAAGCCTGGGCTTGTGCGCCTCAGGTGCTCCTGGACCAATCAGAGGAATGATAGATAGGTCCGGCTATTGTGAGATCCCAATATCATTTGGTAGAGCTCAACCCCCTTTGGACCAAGGAGAGCCACCATTGAATAGGCTGTGGCACGGACTGCAGCACGCCAAGCCATCCTGTCATTGGAGCCTCTGGGGACATACCCATATTCATTGCACATTGACAAGGCAAATGCTGATTTGTCAATGTAGTAAAATTTGACTGTCCCCTTGGCTTTTAGGGCAGTATATGCCTCTGCGTATTTTCTCCGGGTCTCAATATTGGCTGGGCTGTTCCAATTGTATGGGGATACCCCAAGTTTTTTCCAGAAAAATTGCATTCCCTTGACCAGATGGTAGTAAAAGGAAATTGAAGCCTCAACACCAAAAGCAGAATTTACCATGGCCTGTATATTTGTCAGTTCAAGATGGCAGTCCTGGGTGATCCACTGGCGGATTGCCTATTTGTGCTCCTTTGTGAGCATGGTTGACATGTGCAAGGATTTCTCCGCGGCAAGGACTCAACCCGTGTTGAGGAACTTGTTGAAGGTCTTTGAGGCGTACTTGGGATCCACCCCAACAATGGCTATGGCCGCCTTGTAATTGCCTGATTCTTGCATTAGATTAAGCAGGATGATGCGTTTGATGTCGGGGATGCACTTCTGAGCGGGCTTTTTAGCGGTGGGGATTGACTCATCTGCATTGGGCAAGGCACAGGGCATAGGCACCTTGTTGTAGAAGACTGAAACTTTCTTGCGCACCAGTTGTCTCTCATCAGTTTGAAAGAACTCAGGCTCCTTGTTGTCCTCCTGATTGCCATTGCTTATGTATGGCTCATAGCTAGTATCAAGTACAGGCTTCACCTTCTCCAGAATGGCTGACGGGACCAACTCTTACCAGTACACAGCGTAAAACACATATGAAGTAAGTTCTACCTCCTTGTTTTTAACCATTTTGGTAGTGGTTACCTTGGTTGGCTTCCAGGTCAGCTTTGGGACCCAAGGGTTTATGCTCTTCACCCTAGCAGCTTGTGCTCCTTGAACCGGCTGTGTCAGTGCAGCGTCACTATGGAACTCTCCTCTTCCGCCTCCCTCCTGAGTAGGCACTTGTGTTGTACTGAGTCTATTCTTTGACCCGCGGGGTCAACTGCAGCGCACAACAGGTACATTGGTACTCTGGTGTTGTGTTCCTTCCATTTTAAAATTTAATAAAATACTAAATAAATTTTAATTAAGTTACTTCTTAATTTTAATTTTTGCTTTTATCTGAATATGGATATTTAATTAATATTTTTCCCACCCAATATCCCAATTATAGATTTTTTATTTCTTAATTAGTTATTTCTGGTTTACAACGCCCATTTTTGAATACCCAGAATAATTTCCACCCATTTTCTCATATTTTTTGCCAAATTAAGCACCCAACACAATATTTTTAAATTTTATGTTTCAGATCTTGTGTCTTATTTTAGATGCCTTGGTATCATTCTTGATTACAATCCATTGCACAAACTGCGTGAGTGATTTTGTTTATGTAGTGAGTTGCTATTGTGCTTTGTTTTTGGATTGAGTTTTGGCACACCTTGCTTGGGTGTATTTTGTCACTAATTCACATAGTAAAAATATGTACACCAAAAGCCAACTCACATCATTTTGTTTGTGAATCCATGTATTTTGGATTGCATTTTGAATGGTTTTGTTTTGCGCATGAGTCCTTCTTTGCTGTGTTGGCCCATTTTGCCTATTAACGCCAAAAATACCTGTTAATGGAGTGTATATTTTAACCTGCTAGTTGGATTTTGTTTAAATCTGAAATAATTTAATTTAAATCTGAGTTCATTTTGCATGTTGCTATAGCTTTTAAAACTACTGTATTGACACTCTCATGAGGGACCACTTATTTTTGAAAATCATGGAAACAGGAGAGGAAACTGACCCCAGCAAAAGCAATTGGAGCACCTGTACATACAAGGTTATCAACTTCAAAAACACAGAAACTTGACACAAACAGGCCCCCATTAGAGATCAGCTAGTCAGTGAATTCCCCTCTGTATTCCAAGAGACCTTCCAGGTTACCCCCTGATTGGGGTATATAACACAAAATTGACCTAAAAGGGAGTGTACCTAAAACACAACCCATCTACTGCCTCACATCACAAGAATACAACACCCTAAAAGCTTACCTTGACAAAGCACTCAAAAAAGGCATCATCAGACTCTTAAAGTCACCCTTTGGTGCTGCTGTCTTCTTTGTGGCAAAGAAAGACAGAGGACTCCACCTGGTCACAGACTACAGGGCCCTCAACAAGGTCACAATTAAGAACAGGTATCCCCTGCCCCTCATTGATGACCTTTTTGATGCCCTGGGGGGTCCTAAATCTTCACAAAAGTTGATTTGACAGCAGGTTACCATCAAATTTGTGTGAAACCTGAAGACATTCCAAAGACCACATTTAGAACTAAATATGGATCCTTTGAATGTGTTGTTTTCAATTTTGGCATGACAAACACTCCCAGTACCTTTGTAACCTTCATTAATGAAGTCTTCAAGAAATATATTGTAAAAAGAGCAATCATCTACCTGGACAACATCATCATTTACAGTCCCAACCTGCAACAACACTGGAAGACATCAACTCAGTTCTCTGTACCCTTAAAGAAAACCAATTAATTGCCAAGCCGTCCAAATGTAAGTTCTTAACTGAACTCTCATTCCTTGGCCATATCATCAGCAAGGATAGTATTAAACTTGATCCAGATAAGATACATGCTATAACAGAGATTCCAGCTCCAAGAAATAAGAGCAAACTCCAAACTTCCCTTGGAATGGTAGCCTATGTACACAGGTTCATCCCTGACTGGGGCGCCCAACAGCTCCCTTATCATCCATCACCAAGAAAATAACCAAATTTTTCTGGACACCCTTATGAGATCAACATTTCTGCAAACTGAAGGAATGCATGATTACTGCCCCCATCATACAATACCCAAATCTTGAGGGTATCTATGAGCTAGAAACTAACGCCTCCAGCTATGTCATAGGAGGAGTCCTCCATATCCAAACGGCCTAAAAGAACTTTCTTCCTGTGGCATATTAATCAAGGAAGCTATCAGACAGCAAACAAAGATATCCCATACACAACAAAGAATTGGTGGCCATCATACACTACATCATGAAATGGCAATACTATCTGGAAGGAGCCCAGACGTTCAAGGTACTCACCAACCACAATTCTTTGATATTCTTCAAAACACAAAAATACCTGTCAAGAAGACAAGCCAAATGGATGAGTCTCATACAGAGATACCCCATGCAAATTGAATACAAGCCAGGCAAGGAGATGCTTACTACAGACACCCTGTCAAGGCTATACAATAAAGTCATCCTTTGCACTGATGGTGACCCCAACTGGCCCATGTTAATCATGGGGATTCTCCAGAAAAGATTCACAGCTGGCACACCAGTGGACATCCAAGAGAAAGTCCTCAAGAACAAACATCTGTTTAAAAAAGTATATGTTACCCTTCACTGAATTCTTCCAAATGGTGACACAGTACCCTACGTTCTGTCAACACAAAATATTGACAAAATCCTCTGCTATCAGAGACTTGATACACACCTGTAGCAGAAACTTGCATGAATATCTCAAGACTTGCTACTGGTGGCCTAACATGTTAGATGATATCAGAGAGGTACTGGAACAATGCAAGGTCTGTGAAAAGTACACACAAACCAAAGCTCAGCCAAAGTCAGTAGTACCTGTATCCATCACACAACCCTTTAAGTTATTGTTGTTAGATATTGTGGGAACTATGCCTGGTGAAAGCAAAGGCAAGAAGTACATCATCACAACCATCAACAATGCAACCAGATGGCCCATAACACAAGCCATAAAAGAGCATAAAGGCAATGACGTGAGACAATTCATTGGCAAGGAGATCATAGCAAAGTTTGGAAAGCCTGACCTCTTAATCACAGATGGAGGCACTGAGCTTAAAGCTATTGACACCAATATCTACCTCACCAATAATGGAATAAAACATGTCACAGTCAGCCCATATCACCCACAAGAAAATGGATGAGTAGAACAACTAAACAGCTCTCTAGTGGAAGCCCTAAGTAAGTTATCTGCCAACAATCCAAAATCCTGGGTCAATATCCTACCAACTGCCCTTATGGTCTGCAGAACACAAGTCAACTGCAAGCAGGCAAAAGCCCTTATGAGCTTGTCTATGGTCAGAAACCTGCACTTGTCAGTACAACCACGGGACCACAACTGCTACTTTCAAAGAAGATACCAGACATTAATGTCCCAAAAGTACTACACGCCATAAAAAACCAAGAAAGGATGGAAAGCCAAAGGGTCCAGCGGGAAACAATACCATTGCAACAAGAAAGGTTCCAATTAAAAGACAATATCAGGGTTATCAATCACAACCAACACAAACTAGACCCAGGACTACACAGACCAGGCATTGTCATAAAG
The DNA here is from genome assembly GCA_014839935.2 of Entomophthora muscae. NCBI lineage: Eukaryota > Fungi > Entomophthoromycota > Entomophthoromycetes > Entomophthorales > Entomophthoraceae > Entomophthora > Entomophthora muscae. The sequence continues at coordinate 91,885 of QTSX02006446.1, read as the reverse complement.
TTAAACCCAACAATACCTACATGATCAAAGGAATTGGAGAACAAACCAAACTAAAATGTATGCACTGTTGTAACTGTGCTGTTTTAGCAGAGTTACACGGGGAAAAATATTTAGAAGATAGATAATAATCTTTATTGTGAGATAGTAATTATATAGCTATTGTGAATCAATGGATAGCAGGAACATAATTGGTGATCACACAGCTGGATGAAAAGGGAGTGGCTTGATCCTGCTAATGAGTCAAGCGCCAAATTGAGGTATCCACTGTGAAGGATCATTGTCTGTTCATGTTGATGGATTTGGTAATCCAAGTTGACTTTATAGTCTGACTTCAAGGGACCAGGTAATTGGATTGCGGGTCACAAACCTGCTTGGTTAGAACCTTGCTGGCAGGTTGAGCCTGCAGTTTTGACAGCAACCTCCAGAATTAACTCATACAGAATGGAACATCCTCCATGTCAACAATTCTCAAAAATATTTTTCTTATTTTCAATATTAAAGATTTTTTTTTCTTGATTAAATAATTGACATTGATAATAGAAGCAATGTTTGATTTTTATTTTTAGCTTTTAATTAAAATTATAAAAGATAAAGCAAAAACAATTTCTGAAATTGTCAACATGGAGGACGTTCTATTCTGTATGAGTTAATTCTGGAGGTTGCCGCTTCAACACCCCCTGGATGAAAGTTGGCCTCCTCTGGAGGCAGGTTGTCAGGGAGGTTGTCAGGAGCCTGGCGCCATACTGAACCAGTTGTTGTTTGGTGGCGGGCAGGGCGGTTTCACATTGTTTCTGTCTTGCTTTGCAGGGTTGTAGGTGGTTGTGGTGTAAGGTCTTGTCTTGCTTGCGTTTCCCAAGCCCTTGCACAAGGTAAGTGTTATTGTCGTTTACCTTTAGAATGATTGCTGGTCCTACTTTTTTGGGGTGTAGTTTGCTTTTGTCAACATTCATGACCCAGACTTTGTCCCCAACTTCATGTCTTTGACAGATTGGAATGAAGATCTTTTGTAAGTGTTCCTTTTCTTTGGCTGCTTGTTTGCTGTTGGCCTCTATTACTTGAGGATCTGAGCAAGGGGAGACTTGACTTAGAATTTCCAGTTTGGGTCCTGTCAATACTTGAATGATATTTGGCTGTGTGCTGTATACCAGTTCAAACGGGCTTTTCCCAGTGGATCTGTTCACTTGAGTTTGGCACACAAGTAATGCAGTTGGTAGCTGCTTATACCAGTCTTCATGTCTCCCAGCAGTGAGTTTGGCTAGGGCTTGCACAAGGCTACCATTAAGCGGCTCTACACGTCCATTGGCCTGTGGGTGGTATGGTGTTGTGACGGTGTGATTGACCCCATTTTTGGCGAGGTACATGTTGGTGTTTTCAGAGGTCAATTCTTTGCCCTATCAGTTATCAGGAGTTCTGGCTTTCTGAATCTGCTGATTATTTCCTTGCCAATGAATTGTTGGACATTGTTACCGGTGTGTGTTTTCACCGCTTGAGCTACTGGCCACCTTATAGCAAAGTCAATGGCTGTGATGATGTATTTTTTGTCATTGTGCTTTCTTGGCATGAGGTCCACAATGTCAAGAGCCCATACCTTGAACAGTAGTTGGGTTTGAATGGGAAGTACAGACTTAGGCAGAGTTTTGCTTTTGGCAAACTTTTTGCAGACCTCACACTGTTCTAACACTTCCTGGACATTGCGGTATAGGGTTGGACACCAGGCTTTATGTTTTAGGAATTTTTATAGATTCTGGATCTTAGTATGTCCAAGATCTCTGTGGTAGCAAAGAATGGTATCAACTTGTTGATATGTGGGAATTTAGGGAATGGTTGTGCCATCCAACATTTTTCTGTGAATAGTCCCATATACGTCAGCAAAGAGGTGTTCATTCTTGATTACTGTTTCTTTGGTGATATTGGTTGTGCCTGCAGGGAACCATTTGTCTTTTGTACAGAGCACAAGGAGAGGAAAGTCTGAGTTGAGCTCATTCTTTCCCCTAGAAGCGCGGACATACAGACAGGACAGGGCGTCCTCCATGGTGAGTTTGGCCCTGGGCTTATATTAATGAGCATGTTAAACCTTTCTAAGATTTACATCCAACACGCTTGGCAATGTGACAGGTTTGCTTGTGTCTTGAAATAGATGAGCAACTTATGATTGGTTAGTGCTGTGAATTCTTCCTGCTGTTCCAGGTAACAGCGCCATTTGACTAGGCAGTGTATAATGGCCAACAGTTCTTTGTCGTGGATTGGGTATTGACACTTGCCATCTGTCAGTTTGCGTGACTTGTAGGCCACAGGCAGGAAATCACCATCACTATTCTTGATTTGTAGTACTCCCCCAATGGATGCATCTGAAGCGTTGGTTTCCATCTGGTATTCTCTGTCTTGTTTGGGGTATTGTAAGATGGGTGCTGTTGTGAGCTTTTCTTTGAGACGTCTAAAACAGAGGCCGCATTGAGGGGTCCATACAAACATGGACTTAGCGCTTGTTATGGCAGTCAAGGGGGCGGTCAAGATGCCACAGTTAGGTATGAAGTGTTGTACATAATCCACCATTCCCAATAAGGTGTGTAGCTCTGATTTGTCCTTGGGAGGTGGCATCTTGCAGATGGCTTGTATCTTCTGACTGTCGGGTTTGATGCTGTATTTTGAGACTATATGTCCCAAGAAGGGTAGTTGCTCTCAGAAGAACTGGCATTTGGAGGGCTTGGCCAACAGTTTGTGTTGTGCCAGGGTTGCAAAGTCTTCCTCAAGGCCTTTGTAGTGCTGATCTACCAAGGAGCTTTAGACAATGATATTGTCCAGGTACACAAGGGTGTATCTGCCTATGTGTGGCGCAAACACTTTGTTCATGAAGGTTACAAAGGTAGACAGGGCATCAGTCATGCCAAAGTTGAGTACCACACATTTGTAGGAACCATACTTAGTGCAGAAGGCTGTCTTGGGGATGTCTTTCTCCTTGATGCAAATCTGGTTGTAGCCTGCAGTCAGATTAATCTGGGAGAAGACAGAGGCTCCTCCCAAGGCGTCAAAGAGATTGTCAATCAGTTGTAATGGGTAGAAATTCTTAATGGTGACTTTTTTCAAGGCGCGGTAGTCCGTGACCAGGCATAAGGTACCATCCTTTTTAGCCACAAAGAATACAGCGTCCCCAAAGGGAGACTGTGAGGGGCAAATAAGTCCTTTTTCCAGTGCCTCCTTGAGATAGGCGCACAGGGCGTTGTCCTTGTTTGGGGTCAGCCTGTAAATGGGGCATGCCTTGGGTACAGCCCCCTTGAGTTGGATAGAGTGTTGGATGTGTTTCTCAGGGGGTAGCCCAGGTAATGCCTCCTTGAAGATTTCTGGGTGTCAGGCCACAATGTCGCAATCTTGCAGTGTGGAGGTATCCTGGTGATCCTTGAAGTGTATGATTTTGTACTGGCAGGAGTCCCAGTCAATTGCTTTCAGGTTTTACTTCTTGTCCAAGGTCTCCGTGATGCTTACAATGATGTGGTCTTGTAGGAGTTGGTCTACAGATTCTGGGTAGATTTGGTGGTTGACACTTCCCGCTTGATGGTCAGCACTGAGGTTGCCCAATCCACGTGAGGATTGGTTCTCTGTAACCAGTCTAGTCCCAGTACAATGTCAAACATGGGGAAGTCAATGACAGGACCTTGGATGGTGGAGTGGAGGTTCTTGAGAATGACAGAGAAGGGAGCAGTTTCTTTTGTCACAGCAATGTGATGTTCATCAGCCAGGACCACGTTTTTAATCCGCAAAGGATTAGTGGCCAGCTTGAATTTATCCACAAAGCTGCTGTTGACTAAGGTTCAATCTGCGCCTGATTCCAAGAGTGCTGAGCCTGTGTAACTGCAAAAGCAGAAAGGGTAAGACATCAATTTATTGGGATGTCTGGCAATGGTGTATAGTACCGGGTCCTCCAAGGGTACTTGGATCATTGGGCATTGGTCCACGTCCTTGGGCCGGTATTCATTATTGGGCAAGTCAGGAGTTGCGTGGGGAGAGCTTGGCTTGCTTAGTGCTCTCCCTGGGCTTTTCCCTCATCTTGGTTGCCTTGGGTGGCGGTGACAGGGAAATGGGTACAATTTGATTGGCTGTTATTCCCATTCCCATTTCCATTCAAGGTTGTGGGCTTGTGGTTGTTGCTGTTACCGTTGCCTCCAGGAGGTGATTGAGAGGAGCGCCCGATTGAATCTGAGTCCTTGGGTCTTTCTTGTTTCCCAGTCTGTGCCTTGTGTAGAGCATTGGACATTTGTTCCACTTTTTCTGCTTCACAGTACAGGCTTTGTAGATTGGTAACTTGATCCAGGTTCACATGTCTCATTACGTGCAACTTGAGAGCGTTGTAGTACATGAGGTGTGTTGCTGGCGTGTCAAAGGCCATGTTGGATGGGGCGCAGAGACGGATTTCCTTGTAGGTGCAGGTGAGTTATTTAACGGTGCCTGTCTGGGTTAGATTCTTTACTTGGCGTATGATCATGAGTGCTGTATCCTTAAGCACAAATCTTGCCAAAAAGTCCTGTTTGAAGGTGTCCCAGTTCTTGTCAGTGTAATCTTTGTGCCACTTGTCACACCAGGTGCCAGCGTCATGGGTCAGGCAAATGGAAATCTCCACAATCCAAAATTGCTGTGGGCATTCCATCTGAGCCAGCTTGCTTTGGGCGGACTGGATCCATGCGGTAGCATTGTTGTTGTTGGCCCCTGCAAAGGGTTCCAAGGCGGCACTGCAAATTCTTTGTGCAACATAGGCGGGCATGGTGGTTTTGTCAGCTGGTTGTGGCACCAAGGAGGGCGCTTGAAAGAACCCTTGGGCAGACAAGGCGTTGAAGGCGGGTAGCGGGATCACCGTGTTTTGGTAGAGGACAAAGCCATCAGGTATCTCAGTACCAGGAGCATACAGCGTCCAGCCGGGTGGGAGGCCAGACATAATTCTGTTGAAGATTTGTTGGCCGCGGCGTGTGCAGGCAACAGGCAGAATTTTTCATGATAAGGTAGGATGGAGAGCCTACCTGTGCTGAAATTTTGTAACTGTGCTGTTTTAGCAGAGTTACACGGGGAAAATATTTAGAAGATAGATAATAATCTTTATTGTGAGATAGTGATTATATAGCTATTGTGAATCAATGGATAGCAGGAACATGATTGGTGATCACACAGCTGGATGAAAGAGGGGGTGGCTTGATCCTGCTAACGAGTCAAGCGCCAAATTGAGGTATCCACTGTGAAGGATCATTGTCTGTTCATGTTGATGGATTTGGTAATCCAAGTTGACTTTCTAGCCTGACTTTGAGTGACCGGGTAATTGGATTGCGGGTCACAAACCCACTTGGTTGGAACCTTGCTGGCGGGTTAAGCCTGCAGTTTTGACAGCACCACAACTAACTCTGCTTGTGTAAAGCAAGAACAGCCCAGTAAAATTCAAGGCTCCCTGTACCCAACACCAAACTGGATCAATACCAAGCCCACATACCAGATACTCTCAAGAAAATTCCCAAGGCTCTGCCTTCCAGCACCCCAGGGGGAAATTTTACAATATCTTTTATTACTCCCTCTTGGGGAATTAACACCCCAAGTGAATCACCAAACGGCTCACCAAATGGTTCACTGTCCCACCAATAAACTGGTGGCACTGTTATCAGTCAACCATATATGACAGGGATCACTCAATCCAGGTCCTAAATGAAACACAACTTGATCAAGCCTTGTGAAACAAGAGGAACATTACTCAAATAAGCCCCATGACCTCCATGATGTACATGGACAGCATGTGGCTTGTCATGATAATATACAATATTCTATATTAATATTCAATAAAGTATCATTCTCTTCTTAAATCTTCCCCTTATTTTGTTTATTATACTTCCCAGAAGTATAAACTTGACACTAGTATCATTTGAAAGCCCTTAATATCAGATTTCAGTATTGTGCTGCTGTCAAGACTCCAGAATAATACAATAGACTTGTCCATTATTACCCTGGCTGATTGGTCAGACTGCCAATTGTCATGCAGCTGGAAAGCTTAAAGAAGCATCAGCTGATCCTGCTCTTGGCCTCAGCTAATCAGTACATTGATTATTACTCCAAAGATTGATCATGATCCAAGAATGGTTCTCTCATTGGATTGAACCTGAGTAAATAGGCTTGATGATTCCTAGGGAAAATCACATTACATTACCCAGCTAATAAGACAGAATGTCTAAAAGTAATAATGCAAGATTGTTAACGCCAAACATTTGCGCTTGGTGACACCTCAAATTCTATGATCAATATAGAAGGTCATTTAGAAGAATAATGCATGATGCAAAAACCCAGTTGACAGGGTAATCAAACTCTGACATGCATAAACTGCAGACTAGATGCCGCCAATACACTAATAAGATAAGCTGAGGTCTGGTAATCTATTGAAGTCCCATGCCAGACCAATATGGCTGCCTAACTCTGGGGGCTGAAACTAGCAGTCTGGGGAACAGATAGAATGACTAGTAAGAGTTAGATGTGTCAGATTACAATCTGGCAAGAGGGCTTATCCACCCTATATAAAGAGCTCTCCTTATTACAGATCAAGCAGAATATTCATCATTGGGATTATAGATAATATATCTCTATCTATTGTATCACTACTAGCTGACGCCTAGTAGTCAGAAGTATCCAAGTAGAGCGCGCTGTTGTCTACTTGCAGAACAGTGTATCTTCTCCTACAGCCCACCAGACTATGCTAAGAGTAGCTGTACCACAAGAAACAACTGTTAGCTACAGACTGTTGCCATAAAGTCCCCTATCAACACATCTAATACAATGTTCTTTAATAAAAACAATTCATCAAGAAAAAATCTTGATAGCTAAAATCTTATATTTTAATACCAATTTATTATTTTTAAAAGGCTTTGCATTTAAACTTGAAGAATGTTTATTTGGAATGAAATTATGTATACTAACTCTTAAAGTACATTAGTTTTAAAAGATATGACAATAATAAAAATTAACTCATATTTAAAAAAAAATGAACTCAGATTTAAACAAGCCCCAAGCCAGGAAAGATTCAGGGATCAAATAATCTAAGTATTTTTGTTGAACAGGTGAAATTTCAAGCAATAAACAAAATATCACTAACATATATAAGAAATTATATTAAAAAGCAAACATTGCAGCTCAAACTAAAAAAAATGAGCTGGCACATCAAGTGAAATGGATCAATGCTGCTCCAGAAAATATTATAATTCTATCTTGATTCAGATGAGGCACCAACAGAAGAACTTAAATTAAAAAAATAAAGTAACCTAGAAGCAAGATTTCAAAAATACAAAACAAAATGAAGTCACACAAGATGTGTAGTATTAGTAGCCTAAAATAGAAAAATAACAGTTTAACAGCCAATCATCAGCTTTCTAATTTAGGATCAGAGATATTTTATTCATTTTCATGGCTCCTGATTTGTGTAAAATGGTTTTGAGAACTTTCTAAATATGGACTCAAGATTAAAATAGTATAAATCATAAAATTTAAACTTCTACTTTTAGTGATTGTATCCTAGTTTTATTTTACAATGGTTTTTACTAGCAACCTTTTTGACAGCACCAGTGAACAATCCAGCAGAATCAAAGACAGCTTCTGTGAAGATGAGGCTCAGCACGTGGAGGCCCCTGTTTACACCCAGGTCTTTGATATGGGTAACAAAGAAGCTGATCTTTACTTAATCACCAACCCTTATGGCTTTGACTTGTTTGAGAGTCACTTAGTGTCTAGCTCTGCACCTGCTCCTGTAACCACCCCACACAAGCTGCCTATCAACCAACCAATCAGGATGGCAACCTCAATTTGAAAAAGATTGCTGCCACCACCCAATCTGTCCCCCTACAGCCAATCAAGCTTTAGCTCCCATGGCCCAGCGCCCCAAACACAGAATAATTACTGACCAAATTCTTCAGGAAATTGTGGCACTCTACCAGTGTGGCCTAACCTGGGACCAGATTGCCACCCAATTGAAATTTACCCAGGCCATTATTATGCACAAATTTGACAGCCTAATGAACAAGGAGAGCCTGATTAGGATAACCAAGAAGCCAAAGAAGGCCCCCAAGTCCCAAATCACTGAGGTGTACTTAATTATGCTTGACCCCCTTAAGCGGGACCCCAATCTTCCCCTAACCCAGGTCCGGAATCAACTTGCACACCATGGCATTTGGGTGTCTGAGCACATGGTGCAGCTCTGGATGTATGGCAAGTGGTGTCAGTCTGTGTGTTAACCAATGTTGCTGGCAACCAATGGGATGGTGCTGAGGATTCCCCATATGATCAGGCAATTGAATCCACCTTGGTACAATGCCTGACAAGTTTGTCAAATGACATCATTCTCATCTCCTACTATAAGCTATTGATAGCTTTTGACAATTTCAGCGCCCAAGGAAGAGCTGCCACCCAAAAAGGGAGGAACAAGGTCAAGAAGGGGACATTCATTGATGCGTTTCTGGCTGTTTCAGCCAAGGTTTTTTCTACTATTGGACATACCCAGATTTCACCAATGGCTACAAGTACAGCCACATCTGTTATGGTATAAAATCAAATGGAAGGGATAGTGCGCCCTTGTAAAACCTGAAATCAGCAGAGAACCACAGCCAAACCCCTGAAAGAAATTGACAACTTAAATGCCATCATAGACAAAAAATGGGCTAAAGCTGGGGTCGCCCAAATAGCCCTCAAGAATCTGGACTTGCCTTATTTTTCCCCAAATAATTATGACAAGAAAATTACGCGTTATACACTATTTGGGGATGGCAGCGCTTGACCTGCTGGTTGCCAATTTTTTTTGAATTATGACGTCATCAACTTGAATTCAAATGCAGGACCACCAACTGCTGAAAATATTCTGGCCAGCCAATCAGAAGCCTTGGAATCCCCTCCCGCCACATCCTGAATTCTCTTAAGACTTCCCCATTTCCCCTCTAGAAACTTGTTTCTAGATAGCTTATTATCACTGAGAAAAAATAAAAGAAAGTCTCCAAAAATGTTAGCTCATCTGGGGCTGTTTGCCCCTGTCTTAGAGAAACTAGCCTCTGTGATGATTAAGGTCACTATCAATTCCATGTTGGCGCCTTGGCCTGCTCTCTACACGTTAACTCCATTGGATTCATCTTCTAATTTGCCCTTACAAATCATTATGACTACAACAATTTTTCTATCCACCTTCTGCTACACCAATGCTGGATCCAAAATGCTGAAGCCGTCCTCCAGAATTGGTATCCTGTTGCTCAAAAAACTTACAATTTGTCTTTTATATCCTCATTGTTTGTCCTTGAATCATGCCGCCTACCATCTCACTCTAACAATATCCTTGGTGTATCACTTGACTCCTGGGATGGCTCAAATTCCAAGCACCAGGTTTTTTGAGCCACCAGATAGAGGGTAGCTCCACCACTCTTGAGGCCATCCAGAAATATGGGGGCACCAGGCCTCCATGTACCCAGCCGGCCATGCAGACATCCATCTGGGTAATGTTTTTTTTAAAATTGGACATACACTCTGGGAGCGCCACCCTCAGGCTTTCAATGACCTCTATCTTGGGCAATCTCCAGAATTAACTCATACAGAATTTTATCCTCCATGTTGACAATTTCAAAAAAAAATTTGCTTTATCTTTTATAATTTCAATTAAAAGCTCAACATAAAAATCAAAAATTGCTTCTATTATCAATGTCAATTATTTATTCAAGAAAAAAAATTAATATTAAAAATAAGAAAAATATTTTTAGGAATTGTTGACATGGAGGATGTTCCATTCTGTATGATTTAATTCTGGGAGTTGCCCTATCTTGGGGTCCTTGACCACAATTCTCTCTTTGGTCACAAAATGGTGGCTGACTTGTTTGTGCAAATGGTTTTCCATGTGAACATGGGCAACCAATCACGCAAGGATAAGCGCCTCCCACCCCCTGCCACAGCCACTTATCAACACATCCAGCCAATGACAGACAAGGAATATAACAAGTGTTATATGGTGGCTGTTGTGAATGCAACTGTTGCACTTTTTGCATTACAGCACCACAATTATTTGAGATTATAGGGCACAGGACATATGCCAGAATACAGTCATATGTGAAAATATGAGTAGTATTGTATCAGAAGAGCCAGGATCAATTGGAAACATAATTATTGTCAAATAATGGCTCCTGATCACGCAGAAGCACTTAAAGACTAAGATAAAGATCAACCATATTAAAGTAAACCAAAGATGGTTCAAAATTTATTCATTGTAATCAATTAATTCTTATTATACCTTCTGCAAGGTTAAACCCTGGGCTGCTAGTAATGTCTTCTAGGACATTCTAACACATCCCTAATTTGGGTAACTATTAATCTAAGTTTGGCACTTATTGCATGTCACCCAATAAAATATCTTCATCTTCATCTAATACAGGTGATCCTTGCTGGTGTGGAATAGTTTGGTTACTTCAGGATCACTTCCTACTTCCTTGGAATACTAAAAGCTTAATGCTCTTTAGTGTGATAAATATGGGAATTCAAGATTATGGGGAATCAAACCCAGCACCACAATTCTTAATGTAAAAGTAAAGCAGCGCCTTGGCACCTGCAATATTTGCCAGGCAGCGCTTGCAATAATTTTCATTTGGCGCTTGACGTAAAAGTAGTTTGGCGCTTTGGTGCCTAACTCAGTTGCTAGGTGGAGCTGCTATGCTTGGGTATTTTTAAAGTGGCACGGCATATCATGTGCCACTTAAGTGCTGTGGCTGGGCTTATCATTGGCTAGTTTAAGGCTCAGGTCTGCAGACTACTGGTGATCCAATATGCATATGATTTATAATACCAATTTATGTTACTAGGTAGCTGCAATTCATATCCACAAGCTCTGTCATAATTGGCATCACTGTATTTTATACTACTAATTTATGGATTTGGTTGTAGCAATTTCAATCTGTGAGCTCTGTCATATTTGGCATCATTGCTTGGTCAAAATTACTAACAGCCGTCATTCATCATGTTTTCATTTTGCCTTCAATGGGTTATTTTGAGGTCAAATCTCTAAACTTTGCTTTTGCTCTGCAAAATGAGTCTATATCCAAACTGGGAAATACAATTGTTTGGTTTCCTGACTCTGTGTAACTCACTTGCCCCACTCATGCTTGTGGAAAGTGATCCTACTGTTCATGTACTGTTTTGTGGTAAAGCTACACAGTATATATTTCTTTTCATATTCACCAAAAATTAGGTTCTATTCACATTTTTGTCTTTGTGTCTTCTGTACTTCTGCGCCTCTCTCTAGCCACAACTAGTAGAGATTATTCTTCCAGGGCCGCAAGTACAAATCCAATCCTAAGTTTAGGATTTCCTGTTGTGTGTCTGTGCCGCGCCTCAGAACACAACAATCAGCTCTTCAAGAAAGTACAAGACCAGTACCTGCCTTATGTACGGCCTAGTATTTGCCTTTTGCTGGTGCTACAAGCTCATAAAGTGACCGGGCATGTAGGCATTGCCAATACCTTTGACTGGCTCCAGAAGGATTACTTCTAGGAAAACCTTTGCCTGCTGATTCCTGATGTCATAGCTAGTTGTCACGGCTGCCAGCTTCAGAGACCGCAAGCTTCCTCCCATGAGTCTAAATTAGTTTCCTCTCAACATGCCTTTCAAACTGTCAGCATTGACGCGGTAGGTGCTCTCCCCTGCTCCCACTCTGGTTGCTGCTTTATCCTGATTGCTGTTGATCACTTCAGCAAGTGGGTAGAAGCTCGCCCTACTAAGGGCATTGGGGCTAAGACAACTGCTGCCTTTCTGTTGCAAGATGTTTTCTACTGCCATGGCTGCCCTCAAGTGTTGCTATCTGGCAATGCAACTAACTTCAACGCCAAGTTGGTAACCTCTGTTGTTGAGACCTTGGGGTCTCACCAGTCCTTCTCTGCCCCCTACAACCCTTCTATCAATGGGGCAGTCAAGTGTGCAAATTCAACACTGGTTTCTATCATGAGTAAGCTCACTTACTCTGACGCTGCTAACTGGGATCTATACTTACCTGCTGCTTTCTTTTTTATTGTCTTAGCAAACATTGTGTCACTGGGTATTCCCCCTTTGCTATGCTGTATGGGAGTGAGGACACCACTCTGTCTCTCTTGGCCCCCCTACTCTCCTCTGATAAGCCCATGAATCCTGATGACCATATGAAAGATTTAGTCAACCGCATAATTGACATACAGGCCACTGTTTATACCTCTGTGTATAGGACCAAGATGCTTGAGCTCTCTCCCAGCAATGATGGATGCTCCTCCTTGCCTGGATTCACATTGGATACCATGTTCTCTACTATCAGAATAGAGTAAGAGGACGTGCTCACAAGCTAGATACATTGTGGGTTGGCCCTCTAGAAGTGACCTTCAAGTGAGGGTCTAAGTAGTCTGTGAAACTCCTCTCTAGTGGTTGTCTGTTTTTCTGAGTATATGCCAAGTTCCTCTGCAAGTACTACCCCCTAAGGCTAATCTAAAGGGGGCAATGTTGTGAATGCTGCCATTCAATATGTTTCAATTTTGCCTTCAATGGGTTATTTTGAGGACAAATCTCTAACCTTTGCATTTGCCCCTCAAAATGAGCCTATATCAAAACTGGGAAATACAATTGTTTGGTTTTCTGACTCTGCGCAACTCACTTGCCCCACTCATGCTTGTGGCAAATGATCCTATTATCCATGTACTGTTTTGTGGTAAAGCTACACAGTATATATTCCTTTTCATATTCACCAAAAAATTAGGTTCTATTCACATTTTTGTCTTTGTGTCTTCAATTACTTTGGCGCCTCTCTAGTCACAACTAGTAGAGATTATTCATTCAGGGCCACAAGTTAATTGTATAGCCTTCCATGAAATCTAACCAAGACTTAGTACAAATTCAATTCTAAAGTTATTATTCCCCATTGTGTATCTGTGCTGCGCCTCAGAACACAACAGTGGCCATCACGCAAAATCCTCCTACCCCTAGCCCTGCCACCACTACCCCCACCTTTTAGCTCCACCCACTCAATCCCAGACCACACAGGCCAGCACTGTCCCAGCGCTTTCCTTCCCACAGTATTCTTCCTACTAGGCATCACTCTTCCCTGCCCTCAATAAACCCCCTGTTGCCAAACATTTTCTATTTATATTATCTTTAGTTTGAATTTCAATTGTTCATGTTCTCTTTGTTGATAGTTGGTTTTATTCTTTACATTCAGCTAATTTCTATAAAATCATATATTTATTTTGCCATATATCTAGATCCAGAACACAGTTATTTTTATTACCCAAACACAGCCCCTTGGGAAAATTTAAACAGCAATTTGATGATCATCAAAATTTGAATTAGAAAATTATAGATTAATTATGTTTAGATAAAGTATTTACTAATCCAAATTCAAAACCTTAATGATAAACTTTAAGCCAATCAGGAGCCAAGTGATAAAGTAATTGTTGTGACATAAAGGGTCATTCAATAATTCTTTGGTACATGTGCGCTAATTAATATGATTGGCTGGTTGTTTTGCCATTGTGCAACATTGCCTCTGTGACAAATTGTTGATTGACTAGTGCTAACCCAGCAGCTGATTGAGCACTAGTCCATCAACAACTTACCACAGAGGCAATGTTGCACAATGGCAAAACAACCAGCCAATCATATTAATTAGCGCGCATGCACCAAAGAATTATTGAATGACCCTTTATGTCACAACAATCACTTTATCACTTGGCTCCTGATTGGCTTAAAGTTTATCATTAAGGTTTTGAATTTGGATTAGTAAATACTTTATCTAAACACAATTAACCTATAATTTTCTAATTCAAATTTTGATAATCACCAAATTGTTGTGAATATTTTCACAAGGGGCTGTATTTGAATACTAACATCAATATGGCAATTAAGGAAACAATGTTGACACAAAGAAAACATCACATTTTGAGTTAAGCGTTAAACATATACACAATGGGTAAAAAATGGGATAATGTAGGGAATGGGAAAACAAACAGGAATAAATAAAGAGTCAATAGTATCAGATTAGCTCAGAGTTTATTGGGATTAAAGCTATAAAAAATAAGGAAAAGTTAGTAAAAATCAACAAGAGAACAGGCTAAGTTATTGAAAGATCTGGACTATGCAATTGCAAAGATCAAAGACATTGACCACAAGGTCAAGGAAAAAGTCAAGGCCACTGTTCTCACTGGGGAAAAAATTGACAATGTGTCTGCCAAAGCACTTATGGCCAAGATGCCAGACACCCCTGAAAAAACAATTGGGTGTCTTTTTTATTGTTCAAAAACTGTAGCTGAGGGCCTTCAGTTCAAGTCATTTGCCCTGTGGTGCTCAAGAGTTGGAGGGATGGTTTGAGAGTAGCTGAGCAACTGGAAACACAACATGACTATTATCTTCTTACTCAACAGAACCTCTATTTTTGGGCTCTGCAAGTATTCTAAGATGTGTAAGTCAATTGTTGTGTAAGTGTATAATTTCTTATTTATTAGGGACCCTAGGGGGTCTTTTTATACTTGATGAGGAGGAGGGAAAAGAAAGGGTGAGTCATGCTGACTAGGGTCTAGACTGTAAGGCAATGAGCTTATTCTTGGAGGATTGAAACATACTGGGGAATATTCAGAAGGAAATGGGTTGGATTGGGCAGGAAGTGAACATTTGGACATGTGATCTGAGGTCAGGTGGTCGCAGCAAATAGTAGGGGCGTCTCTGGGAATAGAGGGTAGAATAAGGTTTCAGACTACTCTCTTTCAGGGTTCCTGCTTTGGCAAAAAGAGGGGCGGAAGAGCACTATACCAATTTACATAGTGGGCACAAGTGATGGGTCAATAATCAATGCATCTGCGGCTAGCCGCAGATGTTCTGAATGGTCACTAATTGCCATAGAAAAACCCATTCCAATGGGTTGCTCTTCAACACAGCTGCGGCTAGCCGCAGGTGCGTCAAATGGCCTATAATTGGAGATGACGCTATGTAATTTGGAGGGTTATCTTCCGATGATAATAACAAAAAAGGGAAGAAGTTCCTCTTATATTTGTCCAAATAAGAAGGCATTCCAAATAAGGCACTACTAGGGAGTGACACCCAGCACCACATGCTCTCTCTGCGCTGTCTGTCTGGGTCAATGGCCCTGAGATGTATGAACATCTCAAGCCGGCCAAGAAAGCAAGAACAGAGGATACAGAATTGCCCGCCCAACTGCTTGTGCCAAGGATGGCCAAGCCAGCCAAGCCTGTGGGAAAAGAGGAAACACACAAAGGTAACCTAATAATCAAATTTAATAAAAATTTCAAAATAAAAGCCTTTTTTTTAGAAAACATAGACAGTGAAATCCGCCGGGTCCTGGTCCCATTTGTCTCTACCACATTCTACGCAAACTACACCAATCATGTGGCAAGGCAGCTGTTTATGCCCCCTGTTTGATTGAGCTGGAGGACTGCGTTCATGGTACCTTTCTGATGTCACAAGAGGCATTGGCTGAGCTAACACATGTCAAGGGGGCAACTGAGTGGGCAGTTTGTTGTGTTTTGAGGCGCAGCACAGACACACAACAGGGAATCCTAACCTTAGGATTGGATTTGTAATAAGTCTCAGTTAGATGACAGGGAAGGCAATTGTGTTTACCTTGCGGCCCTGGATGAATAATCTCTACTAGGCATGGCTAGAGAGAGGCGCAGAAGTACAGAAGAAACAAAGACAAAAATGTGAATAGAACTTAATTTTATTGGTAAATATGGAAATGAAATATATAGTGGTTGGGAATACCACAAAACATTACCAGGACAGTAGGATCACTTGCCACAAGCATGAGTGGGGCGAGTGAGTTGTGCAGATTCAGGAAACCAAACAATCATATTTCCTGAAGCGGAAGCCAGTTCATTTTGAGAGTCAAAAGCAAAAGCAAAAGCAAGAGATTTGTCTTCAGAATGGCCCATCAAAGGCAAAATGAAAACATGGTGAATGCTGTTATTCACAACACAGTTACTGCCTACAATGATGCCTAACTGGTCTGCCTGGACCTGGTATCACTCAGTGGAGTTTACTGTGTAAATTCCATTGAACTTGTTTGGGACGTCCTGGCAACGCTCCCATTCAAGAACATACTGGAGATGGGCTGGGCCCATTGGCTGCTCACTTCTGCTTCCTGATGGAGCACACACTCTCTTATCTGCTTGAGAACTTTGGGCATGTGGTAGGAGAACTGGATGTTACAAATGCAACAGCTGTCAAGAAGACCAAGATCCTTCTTGCCGACTTTGGGTTAACCTGGAGTGCTGACAAGATGGGGGTCCCTCCAGCAATGGAGCTCATATTTGCCAAGACCAAGCACAAAAAGAATATTAGTACTGTGTTCAATAAGCTGTGTGAGTTTATTGAAGCCTTTGCCCAGCAAAGGCTTCACCTCGTGGTTTACCTTGTGTATCTCTTCAACTTTGGAATGGGCGCCAGCATTGAGGACCTGGGCGGGGTCCTTCTTGGGATTAACAAGTCCAGGCTTTCCCTGGATGGGAAGAAGGCTGCCCCCGGGTACAACTTGGTTGACCATGTGATCCAGGATGCCCTGGTCCTGGCTAGGATATACAGGTTTGCGGCCTCACATGAGAAGCTGCTGCTTCACTCCCATCTCCCCATACTCCCTTTTACCAGCCGCCATGAATATTTTAATCAGGGTGTATCTACCCTCTACAGTGTGGCGGTGGAGGTTGTGCACCACCTCCATTGCTGGGTGGGTACATAATAAAGAACCCAATACAGGCGCCCTTAAAGCTCTCTTTTCCAATAAGTATATTTACATTTTAGATAATTTTTATTATAATAATTTTATGATTTTTTTTAGCAAACAAGATTTGCAAAATAAATCCTGGAGAAGGTTTTCATAAAATCATAATAATATATGTTAATAAAATATACTTTCTAATTTTTACATTATACATTTAACTTTTTTAAATTCCATTTTTATATTTATTTAATAAGAGTGATATAAATATATTTGTGTAATCCAGTATCAAGTGTTTGGGATAGCCTCAGATGCCATAATAAAAAAGTTAATATAAAATAAAAAACAAACCTTCATTGATGGTCCTGCTGAATTTGATTGTGGGCTTAGAAGCTTCTAAATATAAAATGATAATTAAAAAATCTTAAATAGTAAATTAGAGATTATAAAAAAAGTTGGGCACACTAAGCCTTTAATTGATTGGCTGCTTGGCAAGGCACGCAGGGATCAACAAATCAGTGTGGCCATAGAATTTGGCCACAGTCTCAGCTGGGAGGGTGTGGATCCCGGCCTGCAGCAAATCAAAGAGGTTCTCAGTCCCAGTTGGGGTCCCTTGCTTGGCAACTTGCTCAAGCCACCCAAAGACTTCCTCAATTGGATTCAGGAAGGGCAAATAGGTGGGGAGGAAGAGAAGGCACAAATTTGCTGTGGCCAATTGCTGGGGGCCCACTGCGCTGTTGGTGTCAATTATTGGGAATTCCTCAAGAATATTAGCCACCTTATGGAGATCATTATTGTCCAGCACTATGATATTGGTGAAGCCTGGGCTTGTGCGCCTCAGTTGCTCCTGGACCAATTGGAGAAATGATAGAAAGGTCTGGCTATTGTGGGAGCCTAGTATCATTTGGTAGAGCTTGACCCCCTTTGGATCAAGGAGAGCCACCATTGAATAGGCTGTGGCGCAGACTGCAGCACACCAAGCCACCCCTTCATTGGAGCCTCTGGGGACATACCCATACTCATTGCGCATCAATGAGGCAAATGCTGATTTGTCAATATAGTAAAATTTGACCGTCCCCTTGGCTTTGAGGGCAGTATACGCCTCTGCGTAGTTTTTCTGGGTCTCAATATTGGCTGGGCTTTTCTAATTGTATGGGGATACCCCAAGTTTTTTCCAGGAAAATTACATTCCCTTGACCAGATGGTAGTAAAAGGAAATTGAGACCTTAATCCCAAAAGCGGACTTGACCATAGCCTGTATATTTGTTAGTTCAAGATGACAGTTCTGGGTTATCCACTGGTGGATTGCCCATTTGTGCTCCTTGGTGAGCATGGTTGACACACGCAAGGATTTCTCCACGGCAAGGACTTGACCTGTGTTAATGAACTTATTGAAGGTCTTGGAGGCATACTTGGGATCCACTCCAACAAGGGCCACAGCTGCCTTGTAATTGCCCAATTCACACATTAGCTTAAGCAGGATGATGCATTTGATATCAGGGATGCGCTTCTGGGTGGGCGTTTTGGCAGTGGGGATTGACTTGTTGGCATTGGGCACAACACAGGGCATGGGCACCTTGGTGTAGAACACAGCAACTTTCTTTAGCACTAACTGTCCCTCATTGGTTCGGTAGAACTTGTCCTCCTTGTCCTCCTCCTGGTTGTCATTACTGACGTAAGGATTGTAGCTAGTGTCAAGCACAGGCTTAACCTTATCCAGCATAGCTAACAGGACCAACTCTTGGCGTACACAGTGTCAAACACATAAGAAATAAGTTCTACCTCCTTGTTTCTAACTTTTTTGGTAGTGGTAACCTTGGTGGGCTTCCAGCTCAGCTTGGGGACCCAATGGTTGATTCTCCACACCCTAGCAGCTTGTGCTCTTTGAACCAGCTGTGTCAGTGCAGCATCACTATTGAACTCTCCTCTCCTGTCTCCTTCCTGAGTAGGTACTTGGGTTGCACTAACTCTGTTCTTTGACCATGGGTGCAACTGTGACTGCAGTGCACAGCAGGTGCATTGCTACTCTGTTGTTGTGTTCCTTCCATTTTAAAATTTAATAAAATACTAAATAAATTTCAATTAAGTCACTCCTTACTTTTAATTTTTGCTTTTATCTGAATATGGATATTCAATTAGAGACTTTCCCACCTAATATCACAATTATAGTTTTTTTTATTTCTTAGTTAGTTGGTTTTGGTGTTATCACGCCCATTTTAGAATACCTGAAATAATTTCCACCCATTTTCCTAGATTTTACTGCCAAATTCAAACACCCAACACAATATTTTTAAAATTTATGTTTCAGATCTCGTGTCTTATTTTAGATACCTTGGTATCATTCATTATTACAATCCATTGCACACAACATTTGAGTGATTTTGTTTACATAGTGAAATGCTATTGTGTTTTGGTTTTGGTTTGAGTTTTGACTCACCTTGCTTGGGTGTATTTTGTCACTAATTCACATAGTAAACATATACACACCAAAAGTCAACTCACATCATTTTGTTTGTGAATCAATGTATTTTGGATTGTATTCTGAATAGGTTTTGCTTTGTGTGTGAGCTTTTTGTTGCTGTGTTGACCCATTTTGCCCATAAACGTCAATAAACCCTGTTAACAGAGTATATATTTTAACCTGATAGTTGGATTTTTCTTAAATCTGAAATCATTTTGTTTAAATTTGAGGTATTTTTGGTTGTTGCCATAGCTTTTAAAACTACTGTACTGATTAAGGTATTTCTTATTATGGTTTTGATATCACTGAGGATATTTAATGGGACCCTATGTTTATTGCTTATTTTTTGTTAAAGCTTTTTCAGGGTAAAGTGTACAATTGATTAAAAATGTGTTAATATCCAGAGGACAAATCATTAGAAACAAAGTTCACAATTTGATATAGTGTCACCATAAAAAGGGTCAAATAATCACTATCAGCATGAGTGCTGTTGCTGCCATTTGGGCTTTTAAAATAACTACTTGAAGATCAGGCTGAGTCTCAGAGGAGGCAGCATTAGCCTGGGCAGCTTGCTGGCAAGTGGTGGATTTTAGCTCTGTGAGGTCCTCCCATACTTTAGATCCTTGTACATGAGTTTCATCAGGGGGAGATTTGCTGGTACCAGGGGAAGGGAAGCCAGCTTGTCATCTATGTACTTTTGGGATGATGCAGGGCCTTATGGAATACAGGCTTGTTATTTTCATAATTATACCTCAAGTTGGTTCCCCATCCATCTACACAAGATCCTAGCAGGAGGGATTGAGAGCTAGAATGCTATATAAACTTATTGAGATTTTCCACTATAGTTTTAAAGTCTTGATGGTAATATAAGGGAAACCCTTCTATTTGGCTTTGTTAAAAAATGTGATGGTTGTCAAGTCCATGTAGTTGATTCTTTATTTAGCCAGGAATAGATGTACAAAGATTGATGATAAAGGTGGTTGAATAGACTTAAGTGGTGGATATGGTTATGATATGTTGCCTTCTTAAAGCATTTTTCTGTGGATAATTGACTGTTAACTTGCTAGTACAAATATAATTGAAAAAGTGATGTGCACTATCAGATTTCCTAGGGAATATGAAACATGGCTCAACTTTTGGGTGTTACTGCAAAACATGAATTAATTTTCCTGGGGATTGATATCTTTGAGCCTTCATTTGCCTATGGGATGGATAAATGTTGGTTCTGTCTTACTACATTGATAAAAAAGTAAAAGACAATGAAGCTATTTAAGGCAAGCACATCTTGCACAAGTTAAAGCTCTTTAGGTAGTTCACTGAGACCTCAAAACACTCACTCTTGTGGGGGAAATCCTTTGTTTGACACTACAACTTAGGGTGGGGCCCAAATCCCACTGTTCTTGTTCACCAGTAGTCTGGCATCCTAAGGGTCTGCACATGCAGGTGATAAAAAACTCAAAGGAAGGCTTGAGGTTTATAGATAAACTAGCATTTGCAAAAAGTTAGTTTGATTATTTAAAAAAGGGTTGAAATTATGTTTCAAAAGGGTAAGAAGTTTATTGGCTTGGTAGGATTCTTTCATTAAGAACCCAGGTTAAGATTAAACAATATTGAAGAGATTGAACTAGTCTGGTGCTATAGCACATACAGCCGGTTGTCCTCGCGATAAAAATGATCAGTCTCAAATCCCCAGTTGTCAGAGCCCCCGTCGCCCACTCTAGCAATGATACAGTCCTTACACCCTCTACGGGCGCAGTAGCCCTGATAGGGATGGATGCCGCACCAGAGCACATCAATTTCAATCCATTCTCCCTGCATCACGGCATGGTTGCGCTTAAAGAAGGCACATGCATAATCGGGGTTCTTATCCCGGCTTCTCTCTACCCAGCGAGAAAGGCACTTCTCCCGCGTCATTAGGAGGTATGCGTTCATGGACAAAAAGAAAGTAAGGCTGAGGAACTTCATTGTAGTTCTGCCAGTTGCCACTTGGATTAAATAGGGAGTCGGAATTAAGCACATTCTTCAGTCTGAATCAAATGTACGTATTCAAAACTTGTCTTTATCTATTCTCTTAAACATTAAGATCAGATGGTTACTCTCGAGCTTCAAGCAAATTTTAATGGTTTGTCTCTTCAACGCCTGCTATTAAATTTGAATACCAATATGTATATGTATTTAATCTAAATATTTTCAAAGTGTTTAAATACTAATTTAAAAAATCATACTACATTGATTAGTTTCCCAGCATAGGGCAAGTAAATCTGGGAGAATATTCCATCTCCCAGAAGCAACTCGCGGTTTCTCCGAGATGTTAAACATTTGCTGCTATAGTGCAAACGAATATCTAAGAACGAACCAAATATTTTTGCCACGGCAACATAGTTTATTATTCCACCATCAAACAATTCTTATCGGGAAGCTTTGCTCAAAGAAGCACTCTACACATATTTATAGAAGTTCCTATTACCCAAGCTGCAGTGTTCCTGGTAGTATTTAGCCACATGATCATAAATCCGCGAGTAATCGAAAACATACCCGCTAGTATTATTTTCTAGCCAATTATCATACAAAGGTTTAAACTCCTTGCAAACCTATCGATGTAAAGTTTTCAATGCTTGCAAAAGTATTAATTTAAAAATTAGAAAGTTGCCATTTAAAAATTAATTTCTCTTGGCTATTTGAAAAAATTTCATTAAATATGCAACAATTCAGTGTAGATGATGGGTAAGGTCTCCAGTCAAGATATAAGCATTCAAAGCAAACCGTAGTATTTATTTATAATTTAATTTGATTTGCTATGACATGTTATTTTCATTTTTTGGCTTCTAAAGCTTCTTTTCAGAATTCACATAAGGTAAGAGAAGGAGTTCGACATAAAATAAAATTCACTGACACTCAAAGACAATAACATTGATCTAGTGATAGAACCAATATACTAGTGACGTTTTAAGATACAGCTACGCTGTCGATTAAGTACATATAATATATTCAACTTCTATTTTGATCTGATACACACCCTCTCATCACCTTAGATCAATCATATATGCAGTGACAACTAACTACCCATCTTCCCTATTCCTCCCTGGCGCCAATACCTTGCCAGTATCAAGCCATACTAATATTGTTTAGCAAATATATAAGACCAGTATGTTCTTTTCATTTCCCCTTCAAAGGTCATCTCATCCTCAGCAGCAACATCTTCAATTACCCCGCCTGGGAAATTGTTCCCTCAAGAATCAACTCGACCTATCAAGTAGAAGTTGGCTACAACACTTTATCCAAAAAATAATTATCTCACCCCACATGATCCACATAGATACTATGTGGCATGTATTGAGTGATAAAATGCACTCTTCCTATTTCAATAAAGATATAAATTGCTTATAAAAATCTTTTTTGCATTATATACATCACAGAAGTCTATTCACAATAGTTATAGCACAGTTATATTGCATACACCTACACAATAAAAGTGTTGCAATAAGCACAACCCCTAACAGTTCAACCAAGAACTTGACTCTTCCATTACTCAATTAAGGCAATAACTCATATTAAACAGCAAGAAGTACCACCATATATAAGCAATGGTATTGCCTCACAAAACTCAACCCCAAGTTGTTCTACTCTCAGGGCCACCTCCTGGTATCCTGCCACAAGGGTAAAAAGACCAATTGCTTTCTTTTGATATAAAACACAATTCCCAAATATCTTTCTTTTCTCTTATCCATAACTTTTGCTTTTGGGATAGTTAAATTAAAATAGAAATACCTCCAGATAAGAAAATTCTAGAGCTTCACTCTCTACCACACCCAAGATCTTATAAAAATAACGCTGTACCTGATAGAGCTCTCATATTCCACTATATTAGTTACACAACTAAAAATTTCAGCTTTTTCCCACCAGAGGAAAGTTAAGCCACTTGGTACAGCCATGCTGCAACTAGACCAACTATATTTCTGTACTTAGGATTAGTAAAGATGATAGTTCAGAAGGAAATGACATATATTAAGAATAAGATGGTAGATTTATTTAGAGCTTACCACTAACATAATTTAAACAGTAGCCATTAACCCACACAGTTTGGCAAAATTTCATTATTCACATATAGTTTTAGCTACAAAAAGATCATAAAAGGATTGTATCCTGGAGTTTTTTGAGTCTAATTTAGGGATATTTACTCTATCTCAACATGGGAGGCAGAATGTACTATGTTGTTAAATGTTTTATGGGGAGCCTCTACAAGCATCACCTGTGTGATGTGAGATAATTTTGGCAGACAAGATGACAATATAAGTTGCAGCACCCCCTTTCTCCTTGCTTGTTGTCCTCAACCAGGACCATAATTTTCTGTAAGTCCAAGAACTTTCAGGTGAAGCCATTCTGGGCAGATACAGTACAGCAGGGGCGCAATTGGTTGTGATGAAGCTTCTTGGTTTAACTTAGGCATATTTGAGCTGATAAGTGCAGTTGTTAAGAGACATCCATGATTTTGAAGGGCCCAAGTGTTGCAACCAAGTCCCCAGACTTGCCTGCCAACATATCTCACAATACACAGAGGATGCTCAATGAGCTGTACCTTGACGTGTTTAATGACATGAACCAATCTTATGGTAATGTCAAACTGAAGGCACTTTCTCCTAAATAGGAGCACTATCAATTTACCTGCTGATCCCGCACAAGTTATTCCTTGGCTCCAATTCTTACATAGAACATGCCACCTCCTTGTGGCCTGGTGGTTTTCCCCATATAGTATATTAATTGCAGTATTCTATACTAAATAACTACCTTATTTTTATTATTCCTCTCCCTTCTATTGAACTGTTGTCTTCCCCAATTCAAACACTGAATCCTCATTGGTTCAGTTGCAATAGTGGTAGCAGCAGTAGTTTGACAACCTACCTAAAGAAAAAATTTTCCCCAAGAAAGGATGGAGTACGGGCCGTATGGCTACTCCCCACCAATAAACCTTCCTGTCAATCCCCGAGGGGGACATCCCTGACAGGTACATCATCTATCAAGATCAACTGGTACTTACAAGTATGTATAACCAACTCTGCCTTGGGCAGCGCAACACTAGTGTTACTCTGCTTCAGTCAGACCTGTCACCACAAATTCTCAACCTCCAGTTGGAAACCTTTGCAGGTGGCATGGAAGGGGCTGACATTGTCAGTTGGCTCCACTCCACCAAAACCTGCCTCTGTGTATATCAGGTACCTGAGCCTATGTGGGTTGCCACTGCTTCAGGCTGCCTCACGGGACCTGCTGCAGTTTGGTTCACCACCTGGGCCAGTCAAGAAATAGAAACCACCTGGGTGTCATTCAGGGATGCTGCAAAGTCCCACTACAGCAAGACATTCTTGCCCATTGTGGTAGGGACTCCCCTTCTGGCTATCAAAAAGACTGGTTCTGTTCCTGAATATCTTGCTTCCTGGCAGCAAGCTCTATCTGCTGCCCCAGAAGCTGTGACTGACAGGAACATCATGCTCCTTACTTTGATAGTTAATGGGTTAAACCCCCACATCTACAAGTGGGTTCCTGTAGGTTTTTGCACCTCCATTGATGACTGTTATAAAGCCATTTTTGGGGCAATAACCAGGCTTCAATGAGCTTCCTCAGATCCAATGACACACACCCTCAACCTCATTCCATGCCTGGCAGCGCTCACAACCAAGTGGTCTGCCACCATCCACACCAACAAGACAACAGGGTTAAGTGCCCCTGCAAGGGGGAGCTTCAATTAGCACAAATTGAGGACCTGGGAAAGGCTTGGGGGTTGTATATATAAGAGGCTCTACAACCCCACCTGACCCTTGTCCTCAATCTCTCCTCACAAAGAACCCCTGTAATTACAATGTGCATGAAGTTAAAGCCCTTGATGTCTTCCAAGTTCATAGCAACAGCTCCATACTCCAAGCAAACCACTCTTCAAATAAAGTGACTTGCTTGGCCTATCCCTTCTGCTTCCACAGGAACACCCACAAACTACTGGTAGATACTGGGGCCAACCACACTATGGTTGACCAGGCGTTTGCAGACGCTCAACCACTGAACCAAGTGCCAAGCAGATTCAAGGCAGTACAGGTGGCTGATTCCCAGAGAGTGGCAATTACCCATGAAACATTACCCTTCTCTGTGAGAATGGGGAACATCCAGGCTAAGCTCTATGGACTAATTATGGCAGGTATCAGCCACAATTTCATTGCTGGCCCTGACTGGCTTTGTCATAACTGTCCCTCATTGACTGGGATACATTGGTAATTACCCTCAATAGGAATAGCGTTAGTTTTCAGATATACCCTGTCAAATAAGTAAGCTACTTCACAATACTGTCTTTATCAGAATCACAGAAACAGACTTATACAATTTCAAGGGGGGAAACTAGACTTCACTCAATGCTCAGTCAAGGTTATCTGTGAAGAACCACCTGCAATCCTCCCCTTTACTACGCCACCTTCACCAGCACTTGCCGCTCTCCTCAAGGAGTATAAGGATGTTTTCAGTGAAACACTAGAGCAACTACCCCCTTACTGGAAGATCCAGAATGATGTACATCCACAAAGTTTGCTTCCCAAGGCATGTCCCCTCTATTTCTTGGCACCAAAAGATGATGAAACCCTCCGCCAGCACCTCATAGACACTCTGCATAAGGGCTTTTATATGCCCCTTCTTTTGCCATACAGGGCTGTTGTCTTCTTTGTAGCCAAGAAGGACAGGTCCCTTTGCTTAGTCACAGATTACCACGCCCTAAATGAGGTGACTGTTAAGAACAAGTACCCCCTGTTGTTAATTGACAACTTGTTTGACACACTTTTGGTCGCAAAGGTCTTCAGCAAGATTGATCTCACCTCAGGGTACAACCAGGTCCGCATTGCACCAGGGAATGAGGCAAAAACTGCCTTCCAAACACGCTACAGATTGTTTAAGTATCAGGTCATGAATTTTGGAATGATCAATGCTCCTTCCATCTTTGCTATGTTATTGAACAAAGCATTTGAAGAATTGATTGGAAATTATGTTGTTGTGTACCTTGACAACATTATTGTCTTCAGTCAGGATCAAATCACGCACCTCCATTACCTCTGTGCTGTCCTTGACACCCTTTGGAAAACCAGTTGAAGGCTAAGCCCTCCAAATGTGAATTCCTCAAGCTGGAGCTCTTGTTCCTTGATCACACCATCTCTGCCCAAGGAAAAAGCCTGACCCTGCCAAAATCAAGGCAATCACCAGCATGTCAACTCTCACCAATGTTGTTCAGGTGCATACATTCTTGGACATAGTTGCCTACATGTGTAAACTTATCCCCAATTTCAGAGAACTTATTGCACCTCTCACCAAGCTCTTGAACACTAAACAGCGCTTCCATTGGACTCCTGTCAGATATCAAGCCTTTGAGACATTAAAGCAGAGACTTAGAACTGTACCTGTATTACAGTTCCCCAATTGGAACTGCCAATACAAACTCAGGACTGATGCCTCTGACAGGACTATAGGGGAGTGTTATGGGTAGAAACTGATAATGGCGTCTTTCTCCCTGTGGCATACAAATTCAGGAAACTCACTGACTTAGAAAAATGTTACCCAATTCATGACAAGGAGTTAACAGTAATTGTACACTGCGTCAAGAAGTGGCGCTGTTACTTGGAAGGGGCCACCTTTCCACCCTGTGTCCTGACAGACCACAAGTTGCTCCAATATTTCAACACGCAGTCCCACTTGACACGCTGCCATGCAGGCTGGATCAAGCGCCTATATCCTTACCAGTTGCTTATCAAGTACAAGCCTGGGAAGGAACTTGTCACAGCTGAAGCCCTCTCAAGACTCTACATAGTGTCCATCACCGGGGACAGTGGCTTGGATCCATATTGACCAATGCTGTACCTCCATCCTGAAGTAACCTGTTACAAAGGCCTCAATTTGATAATCATCTCCAAGTTAAAGGACAATGAAAGTCAGTTCACTACTTATGCAGGCAATGTCTGCTGCCGCGTGGAGACAGGAGAAAAGACTCTCTATATTCCCACCACACAGCGAGGTGAAACCATACTGCACTACCACTGCACCTTGGATATGTCAGAGGAGCAACCTCTTTGAAATCATGAAACTTAAGGTTTGGTGGCTTCATATGCGCCAAGACATCTTGGATCTCCTCAAGACATGTGTGTTGTGTGAGAAGAGCAAGTCAAAGCCTGCAACCCCCAAGTCTGCCCTACCCATTAAGGCCATGGAACCCTTCAAGCAGTAGGCCCTTGACATTGTTGTAATTCTCCCCAAAGACAGACTTGGGAAGAAATACATCATTGCAGCCATCAACTACTTCACCTGTTGGCCAGTAGTGTGGGCAACTATTAACCACGCCACTACAACTAACACTTGCTTCATTGGCAAGTAAATTGTGGCCCTTCTTGGATAACCCAAATGCCTCATTACAGATGGGGGTCCTGAGCTTGTTGGGCACATCATGAAAGTGTACTGCATCTAAAACACCTACAAAAAATAGTCACAATTCCATGCCATCTGCAATCCAATGGGCGTGTAGAGCAATTGAAAGGCTCCCTGGTCCAGTTGATTGCCAAAATCTCACAGGAATATCCTAATACTGCGTGGACTGAACATCTGCCCACTGCACTGCTCATCTTACAAGCAAGAATCAACAGGGGCACCAGGTTCAGCCCCAGCACTTTGCCTTTGGGACGCCCAATGGTTTGGCAGGAGTAGAACAAGGGAGACTGTACTTCACAGTTCCCGCAAAACCCCCTTGTTGCCTACACCTTCCCTGAGCTAGTGGTGCACCAAGGCACAAGAAATTGAACACAAGCAAATTGAGGGAGTGACAAGGCACCTTGAGGCCAGATACAATGTAGGTGACCCTGTTTACACCCTTAACCCCAATTCAGCCGAATTAGAACCCAATCACTTGTGGCCCTTCAAGATAGCCACAGTCTATGACAACCATGCCTATCTGTTAGAGGACGCCCAAGGAAACACCAAAAATCTTTACTATAATTGCTTGTGCCCCTGCTGCGCCATCTCCACACAAAAGTTGTTTGTGCAGACCTTCCCAGATTGCCCACAAACTCCAATACTGGTGTCTGGCAACAAGCAGGGGGCAAGGGGGGTGTTGCAACCAAGTCCTCAGAATCACCTGCCAAAATATCTCACAATACACAGCGGACGCTCAATGAGCCGTCCCTTAACGTGTTTAATGACATGAACCAATCTGATGGTAATGGTCAAACTGCAGTCACTTTCTCCTAATTAGGAGCACTATCAATTTGAACTGCTGATCCTGCACAAGTTTTTCCCTGGCTCCAATACTTACATGGAACATACCACCCCCTTGTAGCCTAGTGGATTTCCCCATATAGTATATTAACAACAGTATTCTATAATAAACAACTACCTTA
Organism: Entomophthora muscae; assembly: GCA_014839935.2. Classification (NCBI taxonomy): domain Eukaryota; kingdom Fungi; phylum Entomophthoromycota; class Entomophthoromycetes; order Entomophthorales; family Entomophthoraceae; genus Entomophthora; species Entomophthora muscae. The sequence goes on along the minus strand of QTSX02006446.1, from coordinate 63,309 downwards.
TTCTTATTATTTCTGTTCTTTCTATTGGACTGTTGTCTTCCCCAATTCAAATACTGAATTCCCATTGGTTCAGTTGCAACACAAGGAAATCTGGTTTGAGTTTTGCAGTGCAAGGGTTCTAGAAATAGACTGGATCACCTACAGTGTAGCGGGCTTCTAGGTACTTGGTTGCCCCCTGGATCTGTTCTTGCATGAATTTGTAAGCCTTGGACCTCCATTATTCCAGTGAAGGAGCAATATTTAGGGGTAGCTTGGATGACAAGTGGACTTCAGCTTCCCCTGGCTCACTCCCATTACACCTTATGAAGTAACAAAGGCTAACATGCTTGTACTTAAACCTGTACCACAGTTGTTTTTGATCCATAAAACAAGTAGGGAATTAGAAAAACATTCCATCCCAGCAGTGTTAGGATGTTCCTGGGACAACTTGAGAATCAGTTTTCTGATTACCTGTTTAATTACCTCATCAATCCATTGGATTGCAGATGATATGGGCTTGTAAGCATATACTCTAAGGTGTTTTTTTACATAATATGCTTTCATAAAATCACCTAAAAGCTCTGACCCACCATCTGTGATGAGTCCTTTGGGGAAACCAAACCAAACCGCACCACAATCTCTTTTCCAAGAAAGCGGGTGATGGTGATAGCATCATGATTAGTGGTTGCTCAAGCTATGGGCCATCAAGTGAGTTGATCAATAGAGGAGACATTTTTATTTCTTCTCTAGCTTGTCTTCAGGAAGGGCCCCTAAAATTTTGAGACCCTGTTGTTAAAAGGATTTCATAGCTTCAATGGTAGCACCAATTTTGACCAAGAAGTTTTTTATGTATTTTTTGTACACCTCATACATAACTCTAGGAGTTCCAAGATGTCTTGGTGAATGTGCATCATCCAGACCTTGAGTTTCACAATTTTGAATAGGTTATACCCACAGATGTGCCCCATTTTGTGGCGGTAGAAGATGACTTCAACTCCTTGCTATGTGGTTGGGATATAGGGTGGCATTTTCCCTGTCTTCACCTATTGATAGATGTTTCCACAACAGTTTTGAATTGGCTCTTGTTACCCTTGAGCTTAGATATGGCAGTTTAATGCAGTCTTTTTTACTGTCTACTTTCAGGCCCAGGTTCAGTAGAGGTCATTCTTGGTCTAGCCTATTGTCCCCTGTGATCTATTCCACATATAGTTGGGATAGGGCGTCAGCTGTACCAACTTCTTCTTAGGCTTATAATCTATGCAAAGTTGATAGGGGACAGACAATCTACCCACTCTGCTTGATGCCAATTCAGGTTATACTGTGTTGGAGTACTGAGTGAACTTGTGGTGAGTAAGGACCAAGGGAGTAAAGGTGGTACCTGCCAATTGATAACACAAATTATTGACATAGTTGATAATAACTGCTAGCTCATTTTCATAGATTTGATAAAGATTCTTGATGCCTATAAGATTTTGGCTTATAGTCCACTTGGAGAAAGACCTTATAATTGATCTCTAAATGTATTGCACCCTCATATTAGACAGTTGAAAGTGTCAGTTTCAAGTTCATACATACTGTTTCTGTTGAGAAACTGAAGAATGGGTGCTTTGATGAGCTTTTTATTGAGTGTCTCAAAGGCCTGATCTTGTACAGGGGTCCATTGAAATCATTTTTTAGTATTCCTCAACTTGGTGAAGGGGGTAAATTAGTTCCCTGCAATTTGGAATGAACTTGTGTATTTATGCAACCATCTCCAGAAAGGTGTGTATCTGGCCCACATGAATAGGATGTGGCAGGGCTGGGTTTTATTCCCTGGGCATATATTTTATGCCCCAGGAACAATAACTTCAATTATAAGAGCACACACTTGGAGGGCTTAGCTTTCAGCTGGCGTTTGCAAAGGATGTTAAGGACGTCACAGAGGTGCTGGTAATATGGTTCTCACTCCTGGCTTAATACAATAATGTCACCTAGTTACACAAAAACAAATTTCATAACCAGCTCATCAAATTTCTTATTCATGAGAATTGAAAAGGTAGGGAGTTCCTTGATAATACCAAACTTCATGCCCAGCACTCAAACAACGCATATAATATCTGAAAAGCGGTATTTGTCTATTTCTAGGGGTAATCCTGACTTGATTATATCCCACAGTAAGATCAATTTTGCTAAATCTTTACCATCTGCAAGTTGATCAAACAGCCCATCAATTAATGTAAGAGGTACTTATTTTTACATTAACTTTGTGAAGGATGTGGTAATCTGTGAACAGATAGTGGGATCTGTCTTTTTAAGCCACAGTAAAGATTACAGACCCATACAGAGATAAGGATGGGTAGATGAGCCCTTTGACTAGTGATTTCATACAGTGCTTTTGAAGAGCTCCATTCTCTGTTGTTATTAGGCTTATAGAGGGTGTGCTTTTGTTAGGGACCCTTGTGATTAAAAGGCATGTTAACTCTCTTTTGGTGGCTGTAGTTGGTTCAGTGTTTTGTTGAACACATCCTCAACCTTGAAGATTATTTTCTGTTGAGCCAACAATAATTTTCTACAATAGTGGGTTGGGAGAGGTATAAAGCAAGTAGCTTTAATAGAAAGTTTATGAAATCCAAATTTCCCCCTTTAAACTCACAGGGGCTCTTTTTGGTAACACAGACAATGGCAGTGCTATTTAGTGACTTTCTCATCACAATTGTATAAATCTTTAAAGATTTACTTTATTATGTGTGCAATCACAGAGGTTTTTCAGTTGATGTAGGGGTAGATGTGGCGTAACCAATACAGGCCTGCTAGGACGCAGTGGCTGAGGCCACTCATTATAGGGCTGGAGAACTTGAATTGGATTATTCTATTTGAAAGATAAGGGTAAAGTCTCATGGGTGATATCTACTCTTGAGAGTCTGCTATATTTACTGTCTTGAATTTTCTGGGTACTTGATCTAGTTATTGGGAGTCTAAAAACTCTTGATTAACCATGGTGTAAATGACCACAGTATCTATCAGGAGTTTGTGGATGTTTCTGGCAAAACAACAGGGGTGATCAAATTGAATGATTTTATTTTTAGTATGAATAGCTTGTAGGGTAGGCTGTCAATGTGCACCTGGAGTACATCTAGGTTCTTGCCTCAGGTGCATTTTAGTCACAGTGTCAGGGAGCCAGCCTAAGCAGTATCAAGGTAAACTCCATAATGTCAGGAATTATTTGGATAAGTAGGAAAGCTCAAAAGGCCAGAAAACCTTTAAAAGAATTGACCAATTTAAAAGACTATAACCAAATGGTTGATTACAAAAGAGTTACAGCTGATCTGGTTTGCTGGTTGGATCCAATTCCCTCTTTCAAACTTATGTTGATAAGTCAACGTAATTTAAGGATCACCCAATATAGTCTGATTTATCAACATGGTCATCAGAAGTTGATCATTCAAGGGCTCTTTGCAAACTGGACTAGATACTCACTTGACAATGTGGAAGTAATATGAGCCCAGGACTCAGGCAGTACTGTTTAGTCAAATTTTGATATATATTGAATAATTTTCACTGTTTTAACTCTTAAGAGTTGAATCCTCCCAAAATTTACTCAATAAAAATCATATATTCCTTGGTCTAAATTTACTTTTAAAAATGCATCCTGTAGCTGTATTGTTACGCTACATCCCCTACAACTTGATTCTCAGCTGAATCATTACTGGAAGATGGGGCCCTGCTGTTGGGACTTTGTTGTTGGCACCAACCAATGTTAATTCCATGCCTGCCAATCTTGGAGTTGTTCCACCTGCCTTTGAAGCTGAAAATCTGGTTGTATCTCAATGTCCTGAATTTTATTCTGAAGACACTCTGGTGCTTTCACAGGCTATTTATCTTGGGCTACTTTGGTTAGGATTGATTATTTTACTTAATCCTAGTATCTCATTTGGAAATTTCACAAAACGGTATCTGAAGCTGCTTTGGTGGTTAATCATTAACTGTATGTGAATTTGATGGGTGATTCCTCACCACATGGAGAGCTTCTTAATATCCCAAAATTTCTGTCACATTACTCAACTCTTCTATGTCTGAGTTTTTAGAACCAGTTTATCATGAATTTGTGTTTCTTTTCTCCTGTTCCATTGAGATATCTGTGTTTACCATAGTTATTTGCATCAGCTCCTTTCTGAGTGTTCAGTTTGGGCTCTTCTTTAATTTATGCTTTTCATCTCTGGTAACAGTTGTTGAGACTGGATCATCTGTTTTTTATTTCCATTGTACCATATCATTTTGGAGTCCAGATTATTTTCCTGCTCTACCCACTGATGAAATTTTGTGTGAGGCTTTGATGGCCTTATCATTCTATTCTGGTTCTAGCTTTAGTCCTAAATATCAAGTTTACCATGTGATGACAAAGGTTTCAGAGGATGCTTGTGAATGGTTGTTGTCTGTGGTGGAGCACAATCCACGTGTTTAACTGAAAGTGCATCTTTATATCCTTTGTTAAAAACATTTTTGTGTATCTATTGAGGAGCTCAAAGTATATTGTCAATTGTACGTCTTCCAGCAGGGTGCTACTCTGCTCTTGGTATTATTTCCTTGGTTTCTTTCTTACTGATGTATGATTGATGTTCTCAAAGTCAATAAGCTCTCAGTGTTGTAGTTAGCAGTTGACCAGACTGCCCAGGATTTGGCAGTTTGGGATTCCCTGTTAACCACAACTGAGGCCCTGGTAAGCCAAATTCTTTCTCTGGTCTCAAATTTTTCAGCTTCTAAACAAGGTGCTATGGAGATTGAAGCCAAACCCGCTGTACACTCCTGGTTTTCTGAAAATCTTTCTGCAGTGGCTTTGTCTAGTCAGATTCATGATTGCTCCCCTTGTGTTTCTTCTCAGTTGCAATTGGCAATTTTGAACAAACCCACCAAGGTAAACAAAGCGTCAGGGGTGGCAAACATTGAGAGTTTGTTGGCTATGCTTCAACATGTTCTGTCTGTAAAGTCTTTGATAGTCAAGTCTTAGGAGTTGCCTCTTGTCCCCATTGATTGTGATTGTTCTTTTCTCCCAGAAGCCGTACAAAAAATGATTGAGTGTTACTTTCAGGAGCACCCTGCCTACTTAGCTGCTGTATGTACCACCAAGGAGAAGCAATATCCTGCTGAGATTTCATTGTTTGTAGCAAATAAATCTACTTCTGAATATTTCTTGTTTTATGGTAGCATTGATAACGGCCAAACTATCTTCCGGCCAGCCATTCTATTGAATACTGGTGCTTCTGAAAATTTCATGAGTGCCTAAACTGCCAATTTGTTACAACTCAAGTATCATCCTGGAATTCTGGTTAGATGTGGAAACTTCCAAACATTTCCCTCTTTCCAACTTAAGAAACAGTGACATTTTTAGTTGTGGGTCAAACTTTTACCTTGTGGTTCTCCATATGCTCTACTCTTATGTACCCTATTATCTTAGGAGTAGGCTGGTGGTGGGACCATAATGTATCTACTCTGCTAAATGAAAATGCATTACAAGTGGACCACTCTTCAGGAATTACCATTTGTATACCGGTGTTGGATATATCAGAATTAGAGCAGTCTTCACATACTGTAAATTCAGAACCTGAACGTAAAAATATGGGATTCTCAAATCCTTAGTCCAAATTTCAAATCACTTTTGCGGGCAACTCAGCTGAGTGAAAAATAAAATATTTAATAAAATCAAACATTTATTTGACTTTGTTGGTTTATTTTAATTGGCAAATTTAAAATCTCTCAAGCAGATAACTCAACTAACAAAAGACAAAACTCAGCAAACAAATGTGGGATACATGAATCAGAAATGCGGGATTCTAAATTACAATTTGAGATTTCTTGTATTTCAAACAAATCATAGACATCATGTAAAAATTAATGAATCTGAAATTGCGGGATTTTCAAATCCAAGAACCAAATTTCAAATCATAATTGCAATGAATTTGAAATAAATATAATTATGGATGTCTCAAAAAGGATGTTAAAGGATCTAGAGTAAATTTGTGCAAATTCTTTTAGGAATCATAGGCATTCTCAAAAACCACCCTATTCCATTTTAGGACAGCTAAAATTTAGATGTTTGATTACAGTATATTTTAAAAAATGCTAATAATAAAATAGAATTATATATTACAATCTATTTTTATCATATTGCTTTTTTCCTGGTGTGTTGATAGTTTGTTTGCTGTTTATAATGTGTTTGCATTTAATTGGATAGTTTCACCTCCAGTTGCCTTGGCAATAGGAAATCAAGTTGCCTCTGCAACCACAGTTGATCTCGGGAAGGCAATGTGATTTCCTATTGCCAAGGCAACTAGAGGTGAAACTATCCAATTAAATGCAACACATTATCAACAGCAAATGAACTATCAACACACCAAGGAAAAGGCAACATGTTAAAAATATAATGTAATATATAATTTTATTTTATTATTAGTACTTTTTAAAATCTACTGTAATCAAGAATCCTTAATAGCAATACATTAGCACATAGTGTAGCAAACTGGTGGTTTATCTTTTTCCCCCTCCTTTCTTCCTTGAAATTTTTTCTAAGTCTCTGTGTCAACAGGAGGATAGCTTATAACTCACTATATGGATTTTTGGTTACTATAATAGTGATTTAGAGTGCAGAATATTGCATCATTTCCAGTTTAGACAATTTTACATTTCACTTAGTTTCATGTCTAAACATGGTTGTTGAGATTGAATTTTCCATTTGATTTTATACAGAGTTTAGCTTAATGATTTGGGTTGATTTGTCTTAGTTTCTTACTTTACATTCAATTTGGATTCCAGTTCCTGCAATTAATATCTGAGTTTACTAGTGCCATTCAAAAGTGATTTGAAATTTGGTTCTTGGATTTGACAATCTTGCAATTTCAAAAAACATAGTAAACTTAATGAAAATGGTTGATGGATTTGAATACTTTAAATCTGATTCCAGTTAATTCATTTTGTCCATTAGAAATATGCAGTTTGACTTGAACTTTTGTAAGTGTCTATTAGTTCCCGCATTTTTAAAAATTCAAATAAAAATACAAAGAATTCAATTTAATTAAAAAAAGGCTATCCCGCAAAAGTGATTCAAATTTGGACCAAGGATTTGACAATCCCGCATTTTTACATTCAGGTTCTGAATTTACAGTACAATCCAGTTGGTTCCTGTTCCTACACCTGTGAGTTCCAATCTACTGGCATGCCTTCAGCCTTGGTCTGAAGCATTTGACACCACTAGGTGCGAGGTTCTCCCCAAGCATACTCAGTTTGACTTTGACTTTAAAGTTACTGTTGATCTGATTTGTATTGTGTCTCCAATTTATCCTTTGACTTTAAAAGAGGATGTATGTTTGGAGGAGTGGACTTGTGATATGTTGGCAAAGGGATATATCTTCAAGAAAGCTTTGTCAATTTGCTCTCTTTTGTTGTTTGTCCAAAAAATCCAATGGGTCTCTTAGACATTGTGTTAACTATGGAAATTTAAAAAACATCACAATCTCTGACCCCTACCCTTTGCCTCTTGAAGCACAAAATTATTGGTGTGTTGAGATTCAAGGGTATTTTTGAAACTTTATCTCTTGGATGCATTCAATCAGATTAGAATTGCGGAATAAATGGAGTGATTGACAGCGTTCAGAACAAAAAAGGTATATTATGGTTCCGCATTATGTCTTTTGGATTGAAGAATGCTCCAGTTTGCTTCCAGCAGTTGATTGACTTAGTTTTGGGAGATCTCCTGGGTGTATGTGCCATTGTGTACATGGACAGCATCTTGGTGTTCTCTCCAGATGAGGAGTCTCCTAAGGCCCATCTGTAAGCAGTTGTAGAGCATATCCTCTAGGCTAATTTTATCATCAAAAGGAGTATTTGTTAATTCTTTAAACTTAAGGTTACCTTTCTGGGTAATATTATCTTTTAGGAGGATCACACTATTGCCCTGGACAAGGAAGCAGTGGTTTGTGAGTATGTAACTCCTGTAAAAGTATCCCAACTTCAAAGTTTCCTGGTTACTTGTACTTTTCTTAAAAGTTTTACCCCTCATCTGTCTGAAGTGGCAGCCCCCTTGTATTTGGCTAGCAGGAAAACAACTTATGTCTGGACGCCTGAGTGAGCAGAACCGTTTACAGCAGTCAAGGCTCTTTTGTTGTCTTCTCCAGTTTTGTGACATGTGGACCCAGAGCTTCCTTTTGTGGTCTCCACAGATACCTTCAAATATGCTGTGGCCAATGTGTTGCTAAAAACTGCTGATGATGGTTTGGAAAGACTGGTGGGGTACTTCTCCTAAAAAATGAAGGGTCAGGAACACAATTACATGATTTACGACAAGGAATTGTTGGCAGTTGTGAAATCTTTGAAGCATTGAAATCACCACCTCATGTTGGATTGTCACCCTTTTGTGATGAGAACTGATTATAAAGCTCTCCTGTACTATTGTCAACCCAGATTTTTTGGGTTGCCAATCTAGATGGCATGGTGATCTGTTAATATACAAGTTCTGCTACAAGTTTATTAAAGGAATTGACAATCACCTGGCAGATGTGTTAAGCAGAAACCCCTCCCAGAGGCTAGTATGAATGTTGAGTTTAACATGAATACTTTGATTCCAGATGAAGCTGTGGTCCCCTTTGTAGTAACTCTGCCTGCTATGCTTGCCACCATGTCCTTAGCTGAGGGCGCAGACCTGGATTTTTATTTCAAGGTTAAGTTTCTGCAATCTTTGCCCAAAGGTTATGATAGGCTATTGGAGCTAGCATGTGCAAGCCCAGTAGGTAAGCCTCAGGGTTATCATAAGATTGGTCCAGTCCTATATCATCAAGGTTGCTTGTGGGTTCCAGAGGAATCATTTGGGATGAAAATATGGAGGCCTATAACACCTGTCCTACAACAGACCATCCAGGGAAAAACAAAACAGTGGAGCTTATCTGCCGCCGGTTTTCCTGGAAAGGTTTAACTGTGCAGGTGGCTGCTTTTGTTTGAGATTGCCTGGTATGTGTTTGATCCAAGGCCAGTTGGAATAAGACTAAGGGTTTACTGGTCCCACTTCAGCCTGCTGCGGACCCTTGGACGTCTGTGTTGGTGGATTTCATTGGCAAGATTCCCAATTCCAATGGGTTTAATGCCATCATGATGGTGGTAGATTTTTTCACAAAAAATGGCACACATTTTCCCTTTTTAACCACAATTACTTTGTTGGAAACAGCTTGGTTGTTTGTAAATAAAATTTTCTTCCTGCATGGTATTCCAATGGAGATTGAGTGACCATAGGCCCCAATTTATTGCTTAGTTCTGGGAAGCTTTTACTGGAATTCTTGGTATCAAATTATGCCCTTCCACAGCTTGTCACCCCCAATCTGATGGACAAACAGAGAGGGTAAACCAAAGTTTGGAGGTTTACCTACATTGCTACACTAATGCACAGCAAGATGACTGGTGTGCTAACCTACCCATGGCAGAGTTCACATATAATAACGCCCCACACACATTGACTCAAGTTTTGCCATTCTATGACAATGACAGTTACAATCTCTTTCTAATATGGGTCCTCAATTGGTTAGCAACGTGGAAGCTGCAACTGATCAAGCTGCTGCATTGAAGCATATTCATCAGGAGCTTCAGGTTACTCTTGCTTCTGCTGTAACAACTTACAAGGAATACACAGATTTCAAGCGCCAGGAAGGTCCTACCTAAAGACCAGGTGATCTAGTCATAGTGTATTCTGCAATATTAAATTGAAGGTCCCTTGTTTTAATTTAGGTTCCAAGCAAGTGTCCCTTCAAAGTTGAATTTCAAATTGTTCCCTCTGCTTATTGGTTAGATTTACCCCCATCCTTTAAGATTTTTCATACTTTCCATGAATGTTTACTCACTCCCTTTAAGAGTAAGGAGACTTCTACTTCCCAACCTATTCTTTTGGAAGGAGAACTTGAGTATAAGTTGAATTGTATTTTGATTTCCCAAAAGAACTGACGCCAATTGAAATATTTGGTGTCTTGGAAAGGTTATCCCAATTCCAAAAATTCATGGGTCCCTCATTATGATTGTTCCAATTCCCCAGATCTTATCCAAGAGTTCTATCAGCGCAATCCCACTGTCATTGGTCTTCCCAAGCCTACCTTAGCAGCAATGAAACTTCATCCTGTCCATACAAACTTCTCCTTGTCCCATCTCCTGAATGGTGGTATTGTGCCCTGGGCTAAAGCAGAGGGTAATGTCAAGGTAAACTCCATAATACCAGGAATTATTTGGCCAAGTAGGAAGGCTCAAAAGGCCAGAAAACCTTTAAAAGAATTGACCAATTTAAAAGACTATAACCAAATGTTTGATTACAAAAGAGTTACAGCTGCTCCAGTTTTCCAGTTGAATCTAATCCCCCCTTTCAAACTGACATTGATAAATTGAAGTAATTCAAGGGTCACCCAATGTAGTCTGATTTATCAACATGGTCATCAGAAGTTGATCATTCAAGGGCTCTCTGCAAACTGGACTAGATACTCACTTGACAATGTGGAAGGAATATGAGCCCAGGACTCAGGCAGTACTGCTTAGTCAAATTTTGATATATATTGAATAATTTCACTGTTTCAACTCTTAAGAGTTGAATCCTCCCAAACTTTTACTCAATAAAAATCAAGTATCCCTTGGTCTAACTTTTATTTTAAAATGAATTCTGTAGTTGGCCTCTTGTGCTACATACTCTACAAAACAATTCTTAGCCAGATTATTACAGGAAGATGGGGCCCTGCTGTCAGTACTTTGTTGTTACCTCCGCCAAATGTTAATCCAATGCCTGCCAATCTTGGAGTTATTCCTCCTACTGTTAAAGCTGAAACTCTGGCTCTATCCCAATGTCCTGAATTTTACGTCAAAGATACTCTGATTCACTTGCAGGTCATTTATCTTGGGCTCTTTTGATTAGGGCTTATCATTTTGCTTAGCCATAGTATCTCATTTAGAATTTTACAAAGCAGTATCTGAAGCTGTGTTGGTAGTTAATCATTAACTCCATGTGGATTTGGGTGGTGATTCCTAACCACTTGGAGACAGCTTCTTACTATCCTGCAATTTTTGTTACAAGCAGGTTCAGGAGAACTTGTAGGTGGAAAACCAACAGTTCCAGAGGAAAAGGCCCACCACAGGATGGGAGCTAATTTTACAATATAGTCAAACAATTTTCCAAGCAAAGCCCAATGCCCATTAGTGGGCACCATAGAATCAACTAATCCAGTGAGCGTTATGTAGAAAACACCAAATAGTTGGGTGGAGGTTGACTCATTGGAAGCCACAGTTTCTTGCAGGCAGTTGGGCCACAGGGTCACAGGTGGATTCATAGACACTAAGTAGGCAGACAAATAAGTTATATTTGTCCCAGAATAGCAGAGGAGGTATGGTGATTTTGGCGCCCTCTCTGAAAATGGTCTCTGTTTTTCTAGTTATGGCCTCTGGGTGGTAGATTAGGATTTTATTTAGGGTGAACTCTGAATAAACAGGGTTGGGTGGATATTCAGTGAAATGTACCAGGCCAAAGGGAGCTCCTGGTGGACAATAGAAGTTGGACTCTGCTCTGCGGTTTCTTGGGATTGGTGAGTGTGAGGTACAGAACCGCGGGAGGTAGACTGCAAATGAAATAGAACTAAAATCAAATATGGGATAACCTGGTTGAACCAAAGGTTCATGTCACTTTATTGCAATAATGACAATGGGCAACTTCCTGGCAGTCCAGAGTATAAGTATATCCATCTATCATAGAAAACTTTTGCAGAACCCTTCAGGCTGGGTGGTAGAATTTATCAGGGTTTGGAAATCCTCAGTGGCATAGAAACTGATAGAATTTCATTGGCTGGATTCAGATAGGGAATCTTTATTTTCCCCCTTGAGGCATCAGATTTGTTATCATCTGACAGGCCTTATTTTTGGGGTAATTTATGCAACACTCTATTGACAGGCGCCTGGTTGGTCACAGAAATACTGTGACCATACAACATTTACTGTTGAGTATTTAGCCAAATAAATACTCTTAAATATAAAGTTGTTCTGTTTGTGCTGTTTATTTCATGTAGATAGGTTTGATTGTAATTCTTCAGATAATTATTCCTGGAAACTTGATATCTATATTTAATAAGAGAATAGAATATGGGTTGGTAGTTAGGCCGTACTAACTAGAAAAATTGAGGCAGGATTGGCCAAGTCAATCTTGGAGACTAGGTGTCTTGCAAACGTTTTAATTGACTTTGAAGGTTAATTAATATACCCATGTATATGATTAATAGAGATTTAATCATTGGGCCAAAATGGACTTAAATATGTCAAGTAAAGATTGGGTGTATTTAAACCAAGTTGATTAACTGCATGGGTTAGTCAATATAATTGGCAGGGTGTCAATTAGCTGATGTAATCCAAATATGTGCAAAGGTGCATGGGTATTCAGGTTCCCAGTTGGAACATTGATAGCTGAGTTTTGGAATGTGTATATTCCACAGGGTTTTGGCCCCAGGAGCTGAGGAAGCTCCATGCTAAATTGATACATTGAGATGAATGGTGTCATGTGATTCCTTCTCATTATAGGTTAATTCTTGTAGGCTGAGAATCATGGGGATCTTTTAGGGAAAAAATCTGGGTTTGGATGACACAGATGTCATAGACCATGTGACATGAATTAAAGGTTGATTTTGGAACTGGAGGGGGTTTTAGCCAAATATGCCCCAAAAAGTAAAAAAAAACAACTAAATTTTAATAAAGATATATTGTCAATTTTGATGGCTTCCCATCAATCACTTTTTCAGTTATTACTGTAAATTCAGAACCTGAACGTAAAAATTTGGGATTGTCAAATCCTTGGTCCAAATTTTGAATCACTTTTGCGGGATAGCCTTTTTTAATTAAATTGAATTCTTTGAGTATTTATTTGAATTTTTAAAAATGCGGGAACTCATAGACACTTTGCAAAGTTCAAGTCAAGCTGCATTTTTCCAATGGACAAAATGAATTAACTGGAATCAGATTTAAAGTATTCAAATCCATCAACTATTTTCATCAAGTTTACTATGTTTTTTGAAATTGCGGGATTGTCAAATCCAAGAACCAAATTTAAAATCACTTTTGAATGCCACTAGTAAACTCAGATATTAATTGCGGGAACTGGGATACAAATTTAATGTACAGTAAGTACACTAGGAAACACCAACCCAAATCAAGAAGCTCCACCACAACTAAAATCAAATAAAAAATTCAATCTTGATAACCATAATTAGACATAAAAAGTTATTAAGCTTTAAAATCATCCAAACCCAGAAAGTATACAATATTATTCACTTCAAATCACAGATATAGAAACTCTGCTACTATTCAAGACTATATCAAGAGAAAAAAACTTCCCATAACTAAACCAATAACTCCAAATAAATACATATTTAATCTAATATATATTTTTTATTTTTATTTTATTTTTATGGACCGTCAATCACATTCCCAACCTGCTCCTGCACCAGCCCGCGGGGCAGCCTGTCCATGAGGGCGTCCCAGAGGGTCCAAGAACAGACCCAGAACCCAACTTGAGGGGAGTCATGTTGATACACAGGCCTCCCAAGGTGTCATTGACAGCCAACTACCTCCTGCATCTCAAGCCAGGAACAGTAGCCTCAATCCAAGACAGAAGCCGCTCTCAAGGCCTGCAACCAAAGTCTCATACACAAAGGTCACCGGGAACACTGAGGTTACTTACACCTCCACTGTGTACCCAGTTGTCACCTGTCCCCGCACTCTTGACCCAAGTGTTACTACTTCCTGCCCCTGCGTCTTTGACACCACCTACAAGCCATCTGCGCCTGTGATCTATTCCACCATTGACAGCGCCAGTGTAACCAAGTGTGATCCCACCTTCTACACAAAGGTCCCCGTCCCCTGTGTTGAGCCTGGTAGCCAGGATGCCGTGGTACCTGCCAAGGGCCGGCGTTGGTTGACAGATAGTGAGCGTGAAGCTCTCCTCAACTGCTTGAATGGGGGAATGGCGGTTTGGGATATTGCGTCCCAATTTGGTGTCACAGCCAGGTACATTTCCAACATCAACACCAAGTATGGCAATACCAGGTGAATTGCCAAACCCACCAAGGCTACGCGGCAGCCACAACTCTTGCAGCCTGTGCACATCAACACAATCAAGCAGTGGTTAGCCAGGGATTGCCACCTGGACACACTTGCTGTCCAATCAATGCTTGCCACAGAGTTTGCGCTTTCTGTTTCTAAAACCCTTGTTTACAAAACAATGGTTGATTTGGGCTTCTCTTGGAAGGTGCTTGGAGTTTCTCCATACAATAGAAACAGTGAAAATACCATCAAGGATTGATGCATTTATGCCAAGACATATCTGGCACTAAAGGAGACTGGGAATGTCCAGTTCTTCTATATTGACAAATTGTTGTTTTCCTCCTCACTCAGGTCTAGGCATGGGTGGGTCAAGAAGGGGTCCAAGGACGGCGTAGCTCATTGTGCAGCTGTCCGTTCCCAGACCTATTCAATGGTTGCGCTTCTTGGTCCTTGCGGGTTGGATTAATACCAGATGATTAAAGGCTCCCATAACAGCGGGACCTTTCTTGATTTTCTCTGAGTTGCCAAGGAGTACCTTCAGATAAATTATAGCAGCACAACCAACATTGTTGTGCTTGATAATGCCGGGCTCCACAAAGTGGCTCTGGTTGTGTCTGAGTTCTCCCCCCATCAACAAGAATAGCCACTCCTCCAGCCACCGCCTTGCTGATTGTCCAATGAGAAACTCTTCCTCTCGCCATATTCCCCATTCCTGAATCCAATTGAGGAGGTTGTGGTGCTGGGTGCCACTCCCTAGTAGTGCCTTATTTGGGATGCCTTCTTATTTGGACAAATATAAGGGGAACTGCTGCCCTTTTTTGTTATTATTAGCGGAAGGTAACCCTCCAAACTACATAGTGTTGTCTCCGGTTACAGGCCAATCAATGCACCTGCGGCTAGTTGCAGATGCATCAGAAAGCAACCCATTGGAATGGGTTTTCCTATGGCAATTAGTGACCAATCAGAGCATCTGCAGCTAGCCACAGATGCATTGATTATCAACCCATTGCTCGTGCCCACTATGTAAATTGGTATAGTGATCTTCCGCCCCTCTTTTTACCAAAGTGGGAACCCTGAAAGAGAGTAGCCTGAAACCTTATTCTACCCTCTATTCCCCAGAGACAGCCCTACTATGTGCTGCAACCACCTGACCTCAGATCACATGCCCAAATGTTCATTTCTTGCCCAATCCAACTCATTTCCTTCTGAATATTCCTCAGTATGTTTCAGTCCTCCAAGAATAAGATCATTGCCTGACAGTCTAGACCCTAGTCAGCATGACTCACCCTTTCTTTTCCCTCCTCCTCATCAAGTATAAAAAGACCCCCTAGGGTCCCTAATAAACAAGAAATTATATAATTACACAACAATAGACTTACACATCTTAGACCACTTGCAGAGCCCAAAAATAGAGGTTCTGTTGAGTAAGAAGAATATAGTCCTGTTGTGTATCCAGTTGCTCAGCTACTCCCCAACCATCCCTCCAACCCTTGAGCACCACAGAGGTGTTTGGTTGGATCAAGAATAAGGTGAAACAAGGCCTTTCTTGGGACACTGAGGACCTATTCAATATTCTTGAGGTCAGCCTTTTTGCAATGCCACCCAATGTGGTGGCGGCTTTTTACAAGCACTCGGAATCCTTCCTCCCTAAAGCCCTGGCCCCCAAGCTAATCAGATAAATGGGCTCTCCGGTTTACTTTTTTTATTTTTATTTATTTTGTTTTTATTAGGTCTCAAAAATTATTATTTATATATAATAATTTGATGTTTGATTGCATTATAGACATATAAGAATACATAGAAAAGGTAAGTAAAATTAACACTACTAGGTATGAAGAATATATTTTTATTATAATGCACTAAATATTGTATTGACTGTTGCGCTAACAAACAAATAAATTAAAAAAAGATAGAAATATAATTTTTTATTTAATTAATTGTTAATTGTTGATGGTACTTTGGCTTTTTTACGCCACAAATTGGACCTTGCATGTCATCATATGATCCTTGTTATTTCAGTGCCACTATAGCCACACAACATGGCAACTAATGATTTTTATGTATTGCTTATTAATTTGTACTTAGGATGCAGTTCAAGTATATTGAATATGTTTATCAAATCATATTACAAGGGAAAGGTAATTTGAGTTGTAAACAATCATTTGTTTAGAACAATAGTGGAGCGGGCTGCATGATGCGGATAAATTCAATTCTCCATGTTTATCTTTGTGATAAATGGACCCGTACTTGACGAGTAGTAAAGAAAAACATTTTTAATTCTTTTTTTATTTGATGTATTGGCAACTATAACTAATGTCTTTTAATATACTTAGATATATTAATATTATAATTTACAGACTAAAATTTAAAGTAAAAATTAAAATATTAATTATAAATATTAAAAGTTAAATATTTAAGTTTAAATAATCAAAATATAACAATTTTATTAAATTGTGATTTATTCAATATCAAAATATTTGATATTAAATATGTCAATATTAAAGATTTTAACATTGAATATTTTAATATTTAAAATAAAATAAAATAAAAAATAAAAACTTTAAGTTGCAAGGGAAAATGATTTATTAGGGGAATGCAAATTGCAAGGGGAATGTGTTTATTCTGGGGAATTATACCCTGAAATTAAATTTTCAGCTAATGCATCTAATTGGGACCACATACTCTTCTGTATGTGGTGGATGACTCTAGCGCCAATTGCTAGAGGGGTGGCGCTCAACACCCTGGTGGTGGCTAACCGTCTTATAAAAGGCAAACGGGTGAGGGAATCCACTAGTAGGTTCTTTTTGGGGGGCACATAGTACCTGTATAGAGTTGCCAATGCAAATGAATCATAGAGGACGTACTCAACTGTCCTGTATCCCTGTGATGTTTTCTGGCAGTCTAGGGCTACACGGCATATGTCAGTCTGTATAGGTACATCTTCTAATTTTTTCACATTAACTTTCAGTATGCAATGGAGCAGGATTCCCAGGTACACCGCAATGTGGATCCTTTGCGAGGTATATTTTTCTTAGAACATGTACAGTTTTTTGAATGTTTGTACTAACCTATTGATATAGGACGTTTGGTTGAACTTGAAGAGGGTTTTGGGGGCGCCTGACTTATATCAGCCTCCCAGGCCTCAGCAAACAATATCAATAAAGGCTTAAAATTAT
This sequence comes from Entomophthora muscae, assembly GCA_014839935.2. Lineage (NCBI taxonomy): Eukaryota > Fungi > Entomophthoromycota > Entomophthoromycetes > Entomophthorales > Entomophthoraceae > Entomophthora > Entomophthora muscae. The sequence goes on along the minus strand of QTSX02006446.1, from coordinate 46,087 downwards.
TCACAAGGACTGCATCCCCAACTTTGTGTGATAGAGCTTTAAAAATTTCAAAAAAATTGTAGATTTTAAATATTCATTTCCAATTTGAAAGTCAGTTTTTATTAAAAAAATTTCATATTCATTGATATTTGTGAAGGGGAACCTTTGAACGCTTTCATATATGTATTCATCAAAGTTCAGTTTTATATCCCTACAAATTTCATTCATTTCTTTGATTTTAATTGTTGATCCTAGTTCATAGGCTTCCCTTATCCATGGTGAGCACCCCACAGGTGGTTGATAATCCCTATCTTGAGCTTCACTATTAAAAAAATTATTCATATTCTGTTGAATTATTTTATTTATTTGGTTTTTATTTATTTGTTTTATAGGGGCCACCAGTGACTGGTAACCCCCATAAAACCAACTCAGCGTAAAAGCCGCCACTTATGCAACCTCATCCCCATCCCTTGTGATGACTAAAATAAATATAAGTCAAACATAAAAAACTTACTGATTGTTTCCCCTGTGGCCCCTCAGCCACAGGCGCCATATTGGCAAACTTCATGAGTGTTGGATGCTCTTCATTAATTTTCTTAGGCTTAATTTTTCTTATTCTTCTTGCAACTTGTGCTTCTTCTTGATTTTCATTTGATAAAGCTTCTGTATTTCTTGATGTGCTTCTGCTTCTTGCTTGTGTTTCATTTTCATCAGTTTTTATTTGGTTGGTTTCCTCTTCATTGGTGTTGACTTCCTTTTGAATTTCTGTTCCTTCAATTAGTTTTATCTTCTTATTGTTTTCTTTGGCCCCCTGCCAGAACTCCCACAAATTGTAGGCTGTGATGTTAAATTCAAGACTTGATAAAATAGTTCCCTGTAGATTAAGTAATTTTTCTTTATTCTTTTCATCTATAATATTTCCCAACTTATCCAGGGGATCTTCTTTTGACTGTATCAGTGGCTGGCCCTCGTTATCCAGCTTCCCTGTTGCTATTTCCCTGATAATTCTTTTCATCTCAACAACATTTTGAAGGTGTGCTTCTAATTTGTTAATTAAGTTATGGATTGTTGACATATTGTTTGAATTCCATCAAAAAACTGGTTTTTATAGTACTATATTCAGCGCATACATATTTTTCATCATCATTAATAAATTGAAGACAATAAACGTAAATATTGCATTAAAATATTGCAATTAGACGTCAACTCTTGATATTTTGATATTATGTTCATACTTCAATGCATTTTGTTTAATAAAATCCACTGTAAACTTGGCCTTTTCCATTATAATTTAATGAAATGGATTGTGTTTATATTAGGGACATTAACGCTTAGTAAAAATATTGAAAATTAGTTCTTTTTACAGCCTGTATATTTTACATATTGGTAATAATTCTATAAACTTTTCAGCTGGATTTTACGAGGTAATAACAATGTAATGTGTTAATAGATTACTGTTTATTGTCCTTAATTGGCTGATTTTCTTTGCTGTGGCAATTGTGCATTTTCTGATATTTCTGCACTAGTATCCAATTGGTTGGCTTCACATCCAATCACACAGGCAATAGGAAAAAAAGCTGCCACCCCAAGACTGAATGTGGTTGGGGTGGCAGCTTGTTTTCCTATTGACTGTGTGATTGGATGTGAAGCCAACCAATTGGATACTAGTGCAGAAATATCAGAAAATGCATAATTGCCACAGCAAAGAAAATCAGCCAATTAATGACAATAAACAGTAATCTATTAACACATTACATTATTATTACCTCACAAAACCGACTGAAAAGTTTATAGAATTATTACCAATATGTAAAATATACAGGCTGTAAAATGCACTAATTTTCAATATCTGTACTAAGTGTTAATAGCCCTAATATAGACACAATCCATTTCATTAAATTATAATGGAAAAGGCCAAGTTTACAGTGGATTTTATTAAACAAAATGCATTGAAGTATGAACATAATATCAAAATATCAAGAGTTGACGTCTAATTGCAATATTTTAATGCAATATTTACGTTTATTGTCTTAAATTTATTAATGATGATGAAAAATATGTATGCTCATAATTTTAAGCTATTCATAAAATGTACAACATTGTATTAATTATGGGAAATGTTGCTAATGTAAAAAGAAAATATTATTAATTATTAATTGAAAGAGAGATATCAATTTTAATAAGTTATCACAAAGAAAAGAATTATTTATTAATCAAAGGACGGGAAGGGAATGGACAGAATGGATGTCGCCTTCATCTGCGCCTGTGAAAGGGGCAGTATCAGAGATAGTGGGGAGGGAATTGGTAGTGGCTTAGGAGTCAGGGTTGGAAGGCAGGTGGCTTGATGGGGGGTTGGGGAGGCAGGGTTTGTTGACTGGGAAAGGGTAGCAAGAGCAGTTTGCTTCAATTGCTCAAATTCTTCTTCCGTCACATATACTGGCTTGAAAAAACAGATGGACTGGCGTGGGGGAGACAGGGGTCCTTTCTGAACTTATAACTATCACTTGCATAGAAGATGATGAGATCAAATAAGTCCTGGACGGACGCAGGAGGGAAAAGCTCATACCCCTTATCAATCTGGGTGCATAGTTTGTTGTAGGTGGCAGGCTTCAAGCGCCTGAGGGTGGAACCAAAATTGTAAAGACATACATCTGCAAGATGCATGTTGGCATAGTTGATGGGGTAGGACCAGCAGGTATGCCCCGTAGCCCTGATTTCTTGGGTAGCCCATTCCCGCTGCTCTATCTCCGCACTCAATACAACTGTGTGCACAGTGTTTTGTGTGGCCCACTCTTCCAGCATGGCCTTGAGCTCCGTCTGGTAGACATACCCATCTGCGGTGTTTGATATTGCCAAGTAATAATTGACGCCCAATAGGGAAACTGCCAATAAAACCCCAACAAAACAATACAAGATTGGGCCGCGCTTGTACATGTCAGATTGGATGCGCTTCTCTCCAAAGTCTTGGATACTGGCCAAGATCTTGGCGTATGATAGGAAGATGACGTCATTACAGGCCCTCATTGTCCTCTCTTTAATAGAATTAATAATGGTTGCATTGTATGGGTTGGTATCCACCAAAATGGGGCCACCAAGAACCTGATTGGATAGGATTCTGGCGGCAACCACAACTCTGTGCATCCATGAATTCACCGTTCTTTTGTTGGTGAAGATGCTGTGGAGTCCCAACTGGAGACGTACCTGGACCAGGGGCATCCACGGGTCACGTTCCATAATGGCCATCATGAGAGGGTAGGCTTTTTCACCTTTGGTTAAGTTACAGGCACCAGTTGGGGTCTTCTTGGTGGGGGCCACAGTTGGCGTGGGCTCGCAGAGTTGCAGCCACAGTGGACTTTGCAAAACCCATTGCAGTTGCAATTTCCCCAAGGGACATAAGCTTCCCTTGCTTTTCAACCATTTCAAGAACAATGTTTGGAGTGATCAATTTTCTTCTGCGTCTTGCAGGCTGATTGGCTGGGGGAGAGACGTGTCCATCTTGGGAACTGGTCAATGCCATCTTATGGCTGTTTTGGGGTTCTGGGCTCTCTGGGTGACCCCATGGCTAAAATGGCTGGTTCCAGATGCCATTGCTTATAAGGGATTTGGGTTGGCAGCTGCCTGTGCATGGTGGGCAAACAGGGCCATGCTGGAAGTTGCAGGGGAAAGAACAGACTCCTGTGTGGCGCTTGCAGAGGGGCCTGTGGGTTAGGAGTGGCCATAGACAGAGGCTTCACTGTTAAGAGACCCAGTGTAGTCCTGCATAATTTTGTCAAGGCCAGGGAACAGCTTGTTGACTTGGTTGTTGTTGAAAGAAGACATAATAAAAATTTTATTATAATTTTAAACTCAAGAAGAGGAATGTATATTTTAGTCAATTTTATTGTTATATGTCAATTTTGTGAATATTAAGATCTAAATTTTAGCCAGCCTAAAATGGAATAGGGTGATTTTTGAGAATTCCTATGATTCCTAAAAGAATTTGCACAAATCCACTTTAGATCCTTTAACATCCTTTTTGAGACACCCATAAATTATATTTATTTCAAATTCATCGCAATTATGATTTGAAACTTGGTTTTTGGATTTGACATTCCCGCAATTTCAGATTTGTTAATTTTCACATGATGTCTATGATTTGTTTGATATACAGGAAATCTCAAATTGTAAATAAGAATCCTGCATTTCTGATTCATGTATCCTGCATTTGTTTGTTGGGTTTTGTCTTTTGTTAGTTGAGTTATCTGCTCAAGAGATTTGAAATTTGCCAATTTAAATAAACCAAAAAAAGTCAAATTAAATGGTTACTTTTATTAAATATTTTAATTATCACTCAGCTGAGTTGCCTGCAAAAGTGATTTGAAATTTGGACCAAGGATTTGACAATCCTGCATTTTTATGTTCAGGTTCTGAATTTACAGTATGTCTTCTTTGTTATATTTTGAAAGGGCAAAAATTGGAGTACTTTGGGTGAAAACAGCCACAGCCAGAAAAGAAGTTCCTACAAGTTCTCTCAAAGAAGCTTGGGCAAGTCTAGAAGTTGTCAAGACTGTGCCTGAGGAGACTTTGGTGGAAGTAAAAGCTACATTTGAAGAATTCTATTCTGATTACTTTGCAAAAGAAGGGACTCCTGCTCAAGGAAACCAAATCTATGTGTGGGATTCTTGGAACCTGTTAGTAGGGGTTGACAAAAATTTACAATAAGTGAAAGCAATGACAAATTTTGAAATTGAGGCTTTAAGAGCAAGAGAGGAAAATAGTATTAAGATTATGGCTTGTTGGCGGGATGACAACAAAGTGTTGTACCATAAAATTGTCTTCCTGGAGGCAAAACTCCTCAAAGCTTTGTCACAGGAAGGTAATGGAAATAAGAGTCAAGGGCAGGATTATGGTAAGCTGGACTGATTAGACCTGGATCCTTCACAAATACCTTTCAAGCTGGCACTTTTATTGACTAGGCTAGAGGGGTTCATAAAAGGGTGTGTTTTGAATGTAGTTTGCACCTCATTGGTTGGTTTTAGAGGTTTCTCCCAGGTTAAATCTGTTCCTGGTTCAAGCCCAAAAACGTGGTTGACCAGTCAGCAGTGCCTTCAGGCTGGTAGGCTGGTAGCCTGTGGGAGTTCAGGGTTCAGATCCTAGGAATGAGGTTCTGTCTTGTGAATTAAATGCAGGCAACTGTCACTCATGACACACAGGGATTTTAGAAAGGAGAGATTGGGATTATGGGTCAAGAAGGGTTGCAGAGCCTCTTATGTCTGCAACCCCCAGGCTTTTTCCAAAATCTCAATCTGCACCAACTGAAGCTCCCCTTCACAAGGGTGCTTGTTGTTGTTATCCTGCTGGAACGTCCCACCTGATTATGGGCACTTCTAGGCGCAGGCAAGGTTAAGGAGAAGCATTATTGGACCTGCAAAAACCTAGGGTGGTTTGGTTATTTGATTCTACAATATTCTAATAGCAATTTTTAATGGATTTACAATGCCTCACAGGCACCTATTTACAGATACAAGGGTTCAACTCATTGGTGATGAGGGTAAAGAGTATGTGTTTCCATCAGTAATGGCTTCTGGGGCGGCAGCAAGCACTTTTTGTAAAGCAGAAAGGTATTTAGGAACGCTCTCTGTTTATTTGATGGCAATCAGGGGGGTCCCACTATAATGAGTGAAAAGGTTTCACTGTATCAGGACTTGGTGATGTCCCTGAAAGACGCCCAGGTGACCTTGTGTTCTTGACCCACCCAGTTGATAAACCATATAGTAACAGATCTAGTGAGAACTAGTTGGTTTTGGTATACAGCATAACCTTATGTAATGTCCCCATCAGAGATGGGTAAAAAGGTTTTCTGGTGAGGTTTAGCCATACAGCCAGCACTCTGTCCTTTCTTGGAGGAATTTTCTTATAGGTAGGCTGCTAATCAAACCTACTCTTGCTACCACTGTTGCAACTGAACCAATTATAGTTAATTATTTATATTGGGGAAGACAACAGTCCAAATAGAAAGGACAATAATAGGAACAAGACAATGTTTATTTAGAGAATAACATGGTTATATGAAATATCAAGAAGCCACAGATCCATCAGAGGTGGCACTGTGGTGGGTTTAGTATATGGCTTTGGGCTGGAAATGTTGTAAGCAAGGGATCAGCACATTGAATTGAAATTGCTCCTAATTTAGAGACAATGCCTGTGATTTGTTATTGCCCAAAGGATCCTCTATACTGTTAGTTATGTTATGGGGTGTCTCTTTGAGCGCCCCTGTGTATTGTGAGATAAGTTGGCAGACGGGGGAGTAATCTTGGTCACAACATATAGTATAGCTTCAATAAATAAGTAATGTATTTTATAGTATTTTAATGGTAAGATTCTATAATAGTTCATTGAAATAATATCACTATCAATCTAAAATAACTAAATTTTATACCTGTATTATGTAGGAAATACTCTTTATTTTGCTTATACTGAAGTATTATTATAGCTTTACATAAGCTGAACATAAAATTTAGACTTTACAAAAATGTAGTTTACATTTAGTTTTCTGTGTAGTTTTATATCCTATGTTTAATTGAATCAAGTTACATGTAAATTCTAGTGTAATTTTTCTTTTAAAAGTAAAAATATTTTCTTTAAAGGACAGCTAAATTAAGCATTTTTATTATCTAGTATACAGTTTTCATTCCAGAAATTAACTCCTTGGGGTCTTTTTAGACTATTGGAAGCTTTAAAGTTTGTAACCTCTATTAAAAACAGTATGTTTTTTGGCTTCAAAGTTAACTTCCAGAGAATATATTTTTGCACTTTGACCTTTGATATTTTCGATTTTCCACCTTTGGGGGTCCCGTTTTCGATTTCTGTACTTTCGACCTAAGGAACTTGCCCGTAAATGGATACACAACGGCTGGAACAGATGGTTTAGCCTTTGGCGCTCCAGAGCACCCACTTATATGATTTAGCCTTTCGACAAGCCGAGCACCATTCCTACTTGCTTCTAGGTGGGGATACATTCCCAATGGATTTAGCGCTTTGATCGAATTTGAAAATATCTGGCAGCCTGCTGTTTGACAACTAAAAGATTAAATATCAGTAAACTAAATTTAGGATTAATTCCAACATTTGAATCTTTCTTTATCTAAGCCTTTAATGATGGAGTGCTTGGGACAGGAATATACCGTTAAAAGTATTGTGATATGAGCAGTTATTTTTGTCAGATGTTTGTCTAGCTTTAGAGCTTACGACTATGTAGCCAATGAACCGCGAAGCAAATATACTTTTTATTATCTCTTAGTTGATTTATAATGATGAGAAGGGGTACCTGGTGTGAAATAATTGTTTATATTTCCTACTAAATCCATCTACAGAAATAAAAGTATAAAGACATGGAGGCCTTTATTCGTTGAGAGGCGATAGAATGTTTAACTTTTACGACCGTAAAAGGTTGCTTGGGAAATGTTTAAAGCACGTATAGCTTCTTGCCATCTCTTCAAAAAGCAGTCGTGTCAAACCGCCAATTGATCCAGCCGCCATCTCCCACCAGTTCAACCTGACAACCCTTACATCCCTTCTTGGCACAGAACCTCTGGTAGCGGTAGATGCCACAGTAGTATACGTCGACGTGAGGCCATTTCCCCTTCCTTCTTGAATGATCCTTTTTGAAGAATGCGCAGGCTAACTTGGGGTTTTATATAATCGTTTCATCCATCCACGAGATGAGGCATTCCGTGCGGGTAGGAAAGTACGACGCAGCTGCTGACAGAACAAGCACAGGAACTATTCTCATACGGAACCTTGGTTCCATGCGTCTATTTAAGGACTGGACACGTGACTCAGAATAACTTGTAAGTGGTTTAATTCCGTAATATTGGATGCACATTTAATAAAACCAAGGCTACATTCCTTCTAAAGGCTTCTTTTCAAGCTTCGTAACGCCAGAGAAATTTAGTGGCTCATCTCTCCAGTGGGTGGGTTGGTTTATCAGCTTGGACAAGACTGGATAAGGAAAAGTTCCACTTCTTCTCGCTTGCTGGACATCTACTATCCTGTTTTAAATCATGCAAGCATTTAGCTTCCAAAAGGCAATCCTTCTACATTATCTCATCGTGCATCTCCTTATCAAGTTCCCTCTCTGGCTAAAGATTGGTAATCTGGAAATAATTATTCCATCTTGGTCATACAAGATTTCAGCGTAAATAAGTCCCATATTGGAATTGAACCCCCAATTCGGTTATCATCGATCCAAACGGGTACACCCTTTGTCACAACCATTTGGATCATTTACAATTAATTGGGTTTGGCGTATATATTTTCAATTCAAAAGTACCACAAGAGGATTCGGAAATCCTACATATCGATCCATATTATCCCAATCTATTGCAACAAAGTTGTCCAATCCAGTTGACACTGTATCTCACAGTACATGTGATACTCATAGAGTTGCCCATACAGGTATAATGAAATTCTCTTGCTCGATCCCCAAGTTTAATGACATCTCATATTTCCATATATAGTGCAAAGCCAAATCAAACTATCCTTGGCAATACTCTTGACGTCCTTTCTCAGAACATTGACAATACCTAACATATTCTAATATCACATGTGCCACCTCCTTTATAGCCCAATGGCACTCCCTCATGGTATAAGTACTTGCTATATATCCAAAGAAATATTATATCATTCCAAATTCCTTTTATGTCCCCTCTTGGACTGTTTTTGTCCTCCATTCTTTCAAATAATAGCTATACATAGTTCAGCTGCAAAAACTAAGAAATTACTTTAAGCAAGGAAAGCTAGATTGTGTCGTAGTTTTTATTAAATGCTTTTTTGATTCTTGAACCTCAAAGGTATTTAATTTCAATTTTAAATTCTACTAGTTTCAACCTTCTTTACCTTGATCATAAAACCAAAGCCCCCCTACTCAGGGTTATCAATTGAAATCATCGGGATACAACCCACTTTGCAGGGCTTTCGGATCTCCCTGTTTAAATTTTGAATTGAAAATCCAGGCTTAACCCCTTCCACATGAGATCTGAATGGCAGTGATAAAAGGTGTATTAAAAGTTATCACAAACCTTTAGTGCATTTTAACTCTCATAAATTACACAATTAAGTAATAAGATATCTATGTATTTTGAATGATCCTATCACAAGCAATTAATTAAGATTCTCTCTTCTCAAACAAAAGTATATAAAGAAATAATAGAAATAGATAAAGTCCCTTCTTGAGCTCTTGGAGCAATATCTCTCAGAAGCTTCCCTTTATCCAAGGTGGTGCTGACACTTATAAATAAAGTACCAGCAACATTTTTTAAAGTTCTGCATACCATCCTAGTATGAGTAATGGGCGGGTTCCATCAAGCTTATGATGTCTTTAAAGTTGGGATATCACCCCCTAAAAAAACAGGGAATATATAAGTGAAGCATTCCCAAATTAAAACTTATAGCCTGATATCCTTCAAATATAGGGTAGGGAATATACTTTCTTTACATATTTACCAGCAGAAATGTTTACTGAGGAACTTTCAAGAAGCGGTAAAAGATCTTGAATAATTTCAACATTTGATATCATCAAGGATCTCAATATTCTTGCTTTTACCATAAACTTCATACAATTGATCACCTTGATTGAAACTTAACTCCACACTTCACAACAAGTTGTACAGTACCTTTACAAGAAAGAGCTCTAAATCAATAAAGGCAATAAGAAGCTTAAATCTAAATTGAGGTTTATCTTTTTTATGGTTTTATTCAGGCAATAATGTTGTTTTAAAGCTTTCATGATCTCCTGAGTAATCCTAGGATCCCAAATCATCTCCCTGGCTACACATTTTATTTTCAGCCATCTACATTTACCAGGAACCTGGAAATCAAATGAGCTGATTTTGATAGCCCCCAGGTCCAAAGTCACTTATTGCACCTAAGCCCTGAACTCTAGGGTTTCTGAGAACATTATGTTTGAAAAGATTCACCTTTGACCACACCTAACTTTTTCTGAAATGATTTTTATACCCTTGAATCAGCTATTGGGTGGCTATTAAAATAATCATTCAATCAATTAGCAGATCTGGAGTGCATCCCAGGGCCCACATAAATTAACCCCTGCAGGATTGATGGGTAGACTGATGCACTCACCCTAGGTATTTTCTATCCAAAAATCTCTGCCAATCTCATGTTTAGGTCTACTCAAGAAACTCCTGGGCAATTTGGGTACCCAAGGCAACACCTCTTACATTGGCTTTCAACACTATAGCGCCAAGCAAAAAACTCATATATAAACAAAATAGACCCAGATCAAAAATAAAATCTAAGTAACAATGTAAATAATACTCCCTGTTAGCAGGAAATTTTGGTGTTGATAGGCAAAATGACTCAATACAGCAACAAACAGCCCAAACAACAAGCAAAAATGATCAAAATACAGCAAAAAATACATGAAATCATAAAGTATGATTCAAGGTGACCTTTGATGTACAAGGGAAAATATGTAAATTGGGGAAAAATAAAGCTTAGGTCCATTGTCACAAATGAAATTTTGCGTCTAACTATAAAGCAAAGAGAAAAGCAGGGATTTAACCCTGGTCCTCATACTCTGAGGCCTTTCAGCCCAGTGAGACAAGGGCCCACCCAGCTGCATTTTTTGAGCTTGATTCTACAAGATGTTTTATAAGCATCCCATAAAGTGAAGGAGATTTTCTAAAGCTAGGAAGGTTCAAAGTCAAGGGCGGGCCACCTAAAGCCCTGAACTACAAAGAAGCAGCAGCTTATCAAAGAGGGTATGAAGAAGCCTGGATCTACACCCCCAATGAAAGCCAGTGAATACCATCTCCCAGTGTTAAGGATATAAGACATTTGGCTGTGCTGCCTGATATCGAGAATAGAGATGAGAAACAGGAAGCTTCTTGCATCTATTTGCTAAATTCCACCAATCAGGAACCAGCTAAACCCAAAGATCATCTGAGGCCCCAGTTTTCCAATGCCAGACTGATTGAGGCTCATATTTCCCTGATTGCTGATGCAACCTGTAAAGGTAGTAAAAAATCTCTGTTGAATATGGAAATGGCTTTATTGTCATCCTAAATAAAAAAGTAATGATGGACCTTTGGTTCAACCAGATCTTATCATACATTATACTTGTTTTCTGTCACCTCAAAACCAAATCTAAAGGCTGCACTGGCACTCACACCCACAGTTTCTGGGGGGCCCATACCCAAATAATTACGTCCTCTTAGAGCTTACTTTGGCCAATGCATTTTATCAAATATCCTGTGAATCTGGCCTTCTCCAAGCTTACGCTAGGAAATTATTTTACTACAGACCCACTTGCAAATGCCTGCTAGCCCAAGACTTTGGTTACAAAGACTCCTGGTATATTGTACAGCCCCGCTCTTCAAGGATAAGTACAGCTACCTACATGTGCACCTAGTCCTCATGACCCCTCCTTTCTACCCCCGGCCCAACTGCCCGCAAGGATCAGTTATTAAAAATTATAATACATCCACCCAGCTCTTTGGTGTAACTTATACTACTCTACCTGGGTTTTTTTAGATTCCACAGTCCCATCTACTGGTCCCTGGTCCTTGCTAGGTAGACCTACCCCTTATACAACCAGGATGGCACTTATCCCATGATGAGCGTTACCAAGTGGCCTGTGGGTTGCCTGCATCTGCTGCTACCCCTCCCCACGCTTGGTATCCTGACAGGTGACCTGGATGAGGCTTTTGACAGCTCCCTGTACCCATTTTTCCTGGGGTTCTGTTGGGGCAAAGCTTGGTGGATGTGGGTTGCATCTAGTCAATCAATTTTTTTGTTTTTCTTAAGAATTGCTCATATCCTGTGCAGTTGGCGTTTACAGGGCCTGGCAAGCCATTTTGGTCTTGCACCTGTGTGAGGGTCATCCCTGGGAGAGTGCTTATGTGGCTTAGAGTGTGAGTCATGCTGCAGGGCATTAAATATCTGTTATAAATTGTATATCCCATGGGTTCACTGTGCTTATAATGAAAGCCACAGTAAGTTGTTGCCAGTATTCAGTGTTGAATGCATGGTTTACATTGGCTAACACCGCTTTTTTGTTTGTGGGATGGAAGCATGATTATTGTCTGTTAATATGGTGTAGTAGGATATCCTAAAATCTGCAACCAGCAACAAGTTGATGCTGTGGGAAGCAAGAGATATAGAAGCAATGATAATTTAATTAGATATTGATTAATAGCCTTATAAGGCCATTGTAAAATTTATAGGGGATCAATGTATTTCCAGATGTACCAGAGGGTTTATCAAATACATTCCAGAAGTAAGGCAAGCTGGGAATGTCAAGTATATACTTCTGAGAAGTATAATAAACAAAGTAAAGGGAAAATTAAGAAGATAATGATACTTTATTGATATGCGTTTAGAGTATTATATAGTATCATGAGAAGCCTCATACTGTTCATGTACATTATGGTAGTTATGGTAGCCATGGGGCTTATCCAAGTGATTGCCTCTTTTAATATTCAAAAGGTTTGATCCCTGTATTAGATAGGAAATTGATAGGAGAGCCACAACTTAATGATTAGTTGGGGAATTACTTCCCTAAGAGGAAATAATCATATATGTTGCAGCATCTCCCCCTGAGGTGCTGGAAGGTGGAGCCTTAGGAATATTTTTGAGAGGTTTTGAATTTATGGCTTGGTATTGATCCAGTTTTATGTTGGGGACAGGTAGAGGGAGTTGTTCTGTGAAATTCTTGACTTGCATGAGCGGTGTGAGATTAGGCTGATTGACCACAAATGCTCAGGCTAATCATTGCACACAGATCTCTATCAGTTACACGCCATATTATCACTAGGTCAATATCCTATTAATTGTAGTAATTATATGCCGTATAACCACTAGTCTATTATAATTGATATAGAAGTTATATGTCATGTAATTGTTAGTTTATTTTGATAGATGCAACAATTATACACGTATTATCACTTGATTACCATTCTAATGTGTAGTGATTATACACTGTATATCACTAGTTTCATTATAATTGATGTAGCTATTATACGCCATATAATGGTTAGCCGTTATAATGATTATCACTTATTACACACCGTATAATCATAATATCATCAATCTTGTATCTCCCATTCCACCCTACTGGGAGTTGTATCAACTCAGTCCCACACAGCCTGATGGGCGTATAGAGTCATATCAAACAAGTGATATGCAAATGACTAGGAAATACCAAGTTTGGATCAGCATTACATGGCGTATAATTGGGTTCCTTATCCATTTGGGTCAGCATTACACGGCAGATAATCCATGAGTTGATATTGGATTGAGTCTGCTATTATACAGTGCATAATCCCTAATTTGACCCATTACATTAATAAGCAGAAGGCTTGCCAGCCAGAAAAAGATCACTGATTAAGCCCTGCAAATGGAATGCTGGAATTCTACCTTCCAATGTAGGGGGACTGAACAGAGATCATTTCTAAGCGTCAACCAAATACAGTGTAGTTTCCCAGCAAAATAATAGGCGTGTAAGATACAGCCAATAGATAAATGAGAGTAGGCTAGCTCAAGAAGAGTGTAGGATTTAGCTGAAGTGCCATTTACGCCTTGATAAGGCCAGTAGCAGCACACATGCCAAGGACAGCCAATCAGGATAGGTGTAGCCAGCAAAGATGGACCTATTGCAAAGGTAGCCGCTGAATACTGTCTGAAAAGACAAGAACAGGGGTTGTTGCAGTATATATTGATACAGACGCCTGAAAAGATGAAGACAAATTCTTAGTTACACCTGGATAGATTGCAGCTGCTGGCTAGATTGTACTCCTGTTTTAATAAACGTAATTATCTTCAAAGTTCTATTCTATTGTAGTCTGTAGTGATATTGCTTAGGACTAGGTAGAGTACATTGACAAGGCTAACATCTATCTGTATCTTTGAACATACCAGCAATACCCAAGTTGCTCAACAGGCAGAGTTGTTCATGGTGCATTTGTTTCAAACCGGTGCAAAAGTACTAATCCCTTTGATGAGGTAGTTATTGTTGGGTTTAACTTCCCTAACAACCCCTGTTCCTCTTAGTTCTGACTCCAACTTATGCAAATCATGATTGACAACCCAAATATTGTCTCCAGTCTGGAACTGTTCCTGTTGGATAGGGGTTGCTTTTCTCTCAACTATTTCCTTTTCTTTGATCCCTTGGTCCTTTCTGGTCTGTTGTACATCAGGGTCATTTTTGGCTGGTACTTTCTTAGGTAAAGATAATTGAGGTTCTACCTTAGTACTGACAATGACAGTTTTGTGCCCATAAACAAGCTCACATGGACTTTTTTCTTTATTGCAGTTGAATTGAGTCTGAAATACCATTAGTGCTGTAGATAACATGTTGGATCAGAGCTGTGGGCTGTTGGTAGATAATTTACTGAGTGCCTTTAAGAGAGCACTGTAAAAACCTTTTCACACTACCATTAGCTTGTGGGTGATAAGGGCTGGCGGCTATATGTGTTATTCTATTTTTAGCAAGGTAGACATTGGTTTCAATTTCAATGAGTTCTTTTCCTCTATCTGTGATTGGGAGTCAAGGCTTTCCAAACTTGGCTATGATTTCTTTGCCAATAAAGTGTCTCAAATAATTTCCCTTGTGTTCTTTGTGGCTTGTAACACAGGCCATCTAGTTGCATAGTTGATGCCTGTAATAATGTAATTTTTGCCTTTTTTGTCTCCAGACATGGGTCCCACAATGTCTAGTATCCCATACTTTAAAGATTTGGGTGATTGACCCTGGCATCACTGATTTGGAGGGTGCCTTGCAGCGTACATACTTTTCATAGACTTTGCATTGTTTGAGCACCTCTTTGATGCTGTATAGAATTTTAGGCCACCAATGGGGTGTCTTAAGATATTTTTGTAAGTTCCTGCTATGTGTGTGGCCCAAATCTCTGTGGTATCAAAGGATTGTATCAATCTTTGGTGTTGATGGTATGTAGGGTACTGTGTTACCGCTTGATAATATGGAGTGTAGAGTGCCATATAATTTTTTGAACAGGTGTTTGTTCTTAAGGACTTTCACTTGAAATCCCATTGGTGTACCAGGTGGGAACCCCCCTTTGATATTTTCTATTATTAACATGAGCCAATCAGGGTCCTCTTCATTAGTGCAGAGTAGTTGCTTATGGCATAGCCTTGATAGGGCGTATGCGGTAAGAATTTCTTTGCCTGGTTTGTATTCAATTATCACTGGATGCCTTTGTATGAGGTTCATCCATTCAGCTTGTTGTATATATAGGTGTTTTTGAGTCTTAAAGAATACCAACAACTTGTGATTGGTTAGCACTTTGAATATCTGTGCACCTTCCAGGTAGCATTGTCACTTCATTAGACAATGGACAATAGCTATCAGTTCCTTGTCATGTATTGGGTATCTTTGCTCACTGTCAGACAATTCCTTGATTCATACTCAATAGGTAAGAAATCATTTTCTGTTGTTTAAATCCTGTGTACTCCTCTGATTGCATAGTTGGAGGTGTTGGTTTCTAACTTGTGCACCCCTTTGGAATTGGGATGTTGTAAGATAGAGGTGGTGGTCATTTGTTCTTTTAATTGTCAAAAGTGTTGATCTCTCAACGGTTTTCATGCAAACTTTATTGTTTTTTGGTGATCACAAATGGGGGCAGTTAGAGCTCCCCAATTCCGGGATGAATCTCCTGACATATGCAACTATCCCCAAGAATATTTTAGAGTTCATTTTTTATGTGGCGCTGGCACAAATGTGATAGCCCTTATCTTCTCTGGGCCAGGCTTAATTCCATCTCTACTTATAATGTGTCCTAGTAATGGGAGTTTGGTTGAGAAGAATTGTGACCGTACTACAGTTACTGCTGAGTATTTAGGTGAATAAATGCTCCAAAATATAAAGATGTTCTGTTTTTGCTGTTTATTACATATAGATAGGTTTGTGTGGAATTCTTGGGGTAAAGGTTCCTAGAAACTGGATATCTATGTTTAATAAAAGAACAGAATATGGATGATTAGTTAGGTTAGGCTAACTAAAAGAATTGAGGCAAGATTGGCTGAATCAATCTTGGAGACTAGGCGTCTCAAAATGGGTTGATTAATCAGGAAGATTAATTAATAAATACGGGATATAATTAATGAGGATTTAATTATATTAAAATGGCCTTGACTTTGTCAAGAAGTTTGGTTAAAGTTAACCATGGGAACCCCCCCCAGAATTTGGGTTAAAAGCGCCGCGTCGGCAAATTTATTGGGTTAGAGGCGCCGCCGCGCTGCCTAATGAATTTGAGATACACTGAGGCACCGCTATCAAATTTTCTTGGCACCGCCTGGGGAAATTGCTGGGCGCCGCGGTGGCGCCTGGTTCAAGTTTTGAAGCAGTTTAATGGGTTTTAAAGCAAAAAAACCATTAAATGCAAAAATAACTAAATAAAGGCAAGGATACCTAGGAATTAAGGTTTGATCAGCTGGTTCCTAGTTGAACACTGATAGCTGAGTTTAGGATGTGCAATCCACAGGGTTTTGGCGCTGGGAGCTGGGGAAGCTCCATGCCAAATTGGTACATTGGGTTGAATGGAGTCAGGTGACTTCTGCCCATTGTAGGTCAATTCTCATAGGTTGAGAATTGTTGGTGATCTTTCAGGTAAAGATCTATGTTGGATGACTTGAATGTCATAGACCACATGACACAAATCATTGGTTGATTCAGGAACCGGAGGGGTTTTCAGCTGTGCATGCCCTGAATGGTATATAAGCAAAAACAGTTAAAGATTGATAAAATATATTCATTGTCAGTTTTGACGCTTTCCCCTCACCTATTTTTCAATTGACATGCCTTCTTTGTTAAAATTTGAGAGAGCCAATTTGGGTTCCTCTGTGTGGAAACTGCTGCCGCAAGAAAGGAGGTTCCTACAAGTACATTGGAAGAAGCTTGGACCAGCCTGGAGGTCATTAAGACTGTTCCTGCCAAATCTTTAGTAGAAGTAAAGGCAGTGTTCAAAGAGCTGTATTCTGATTACTTTGCAAAGAAAGGGACTCCTGCTCAAGGGAACCAAATTTATTCTTGGGATTCTTGGAACTTGTTGGTAGGATGGGATGAAATCTTGCAACAAGTAAAAGAGATGGCAAATTGTGAAATTGAGGCATTGAGAGCACGAGAGGAAAAAGGCGTTGAAATCATGGCTTGTTGGCAGGATGACAATAAAGTGTTATCCAAGAAAATTGCCTCCCTGGAGGCAAAGCTCCTCAAAGCTTTGTCCCAGGAAGGTAACAGCAATAAGAGTCAAGGGCAGGATAATGGCAGGATGGACTGGTTAGGCCTGGATCCGTCACAATAATTCACGCTTGGACGGCTTGGCTACTAGTTGATTGTCTTGAAGGGTGTTGATTACCATACAAATGACATTCTAGTGTTGTTCCATGTTAGGGCTATAGATGATTATGTCATATAGGTAGACTATAGCTTGTCTTTAAAGTGGTACTTGAATACTTTGTTCATGAAAAGTCACAAAGGTACTGGGGGCATTTTTGAAACCAAAGTTAAGAGATACACATTCAAATGATCCTTATTTGGTTCTATATCTGTCTTTGGGATATCTTCAGGCTAACACAGATTTGATGGTATCCTGCAATTAAGTCAATCTTTGTGAAGCGCTGTGATTCTCCTAAAGCGCCAAAGAGACTTTCAATCAGGGACATGGAATACTGGTTCTCAATTGTGACCTAAATAAGAGAGCTTTAATCCTTTACAAGGAGCAAACCTCTATCTTTATTAGCTACAAAGGATACCACTGCGCCAAAGAGGGACTTTTATGGTTGAATGAGCCCTTTTTCAAGAGACTCGTCTAGGTATTTCTTCAACACATCATCCTCTTGAGATGGTAACCGTAGATGGGGTATCCTTGGGTACAATTCCTTTTAAACCAATCTTTTTTGGATACCTCTGTCAGGTGCTAGGCCTGGAAGTTTCTCCTGGAATATGAGAGAATCATTGGACTAATTGCTGGCATATGGGTTCCTGTCTGTGTGATGCGTCCAAATCTTTGAAGTGGGTGGTTTCATATCTATAGGTGTTCCAGTCAACTTCACTCTGTCCTTTTCTTCTTCATTTTTGGTAATATTTACAAATGCATGATCTCTCATGAGGATATCAAGGTGAGTTGGGTACATATGGTGGTGTGCTTCTTTTTGTATGATAAGCGTGGCACTGTCCCACTCAATATGAGATTTTGTCTTTCCCATCCAGTCCAGGCCAAGTATAACATCATACTTGGGGATTGATATGATTGGGCCACTAAGCGTAGTCTACAAGCCTCTAATTTGGGTGCAGGAAGGTTTTCCTGTTGAGTGACTGGTGTGCTTCTGTTTTCTGCCATGATAACACTCCTGATACTGCTTTGGTTGGGTGAAAGTTTCATGAGGTCAGCAAATTTCTTGTTGACAAGGGATTGGTCTGCTCCAAGGTCAAATAGTGTGGTGCCCTGATATCTGCAAAAACAGAAAGGATAAGTGAGGAGTTCATTTCCAGTTTGGGCAGCAAACAGTAGAGGGTTGCTGGATGGTACTTGGATCATAGTGATTGAGTACACATTTTTGGTCCCTGTACAGGTCTTGTAAAGTGGGGGAGGATGGCTGGCCTAAGCACTTGCCTGAATTTTTCCCTTCCCGTTGGTACCTTAGTGCTTGCTTGGTTAGCTTGAGCAGTGTGATTCTCATTTTGAGGATGGATATCATTAGCTATGTTGTTTTTTTTGTTAGGTCAAGGATCCTTCCTTGCTGTGGGGCTCTTCTTTTTTGTTTATTACTTGCAGGTTGTCAGATTTCTTTGTGGCATATTTCCCTTCTAGGAATACATCATGAAGGTTCTTGCAGCGTGTCATGTCAACCTGAAATCTAGTATGTGTGGGGAGGCCATTGTAGAAGTCCAGTTGTGGTATGGCTTCATCAAAGTTAATGGTGTTGGGGGCTCAATAATGTATGTCTTCATAAGCTACAATGTACTCCTCAATTGTTCCTGTCATTTTGAAAGTTCTGAGTTCTGTGATGATCACCACATTGGAGTCCTTCATGGCAAACTTTTTGAGGAAGGCGGCTTTGAACATATCCCAGTCTTTGCTGTGATCAGGGTGCTGGGCTAACCATTTGGTAACAAAGCGTGAGGCAATCCCTGTGACGCGGAGGGCAACTTAACTAACCCAGAGTCTTTGGGGGTACTCCACTTGTTCAAATTTGCTTTGTGTACTGTTGATCTAGAGGAAGGCATTTTCCCAATGTAGTCCTTCAAATGTCCCAATCTCTGCTGAGTGTAGACTTTGAAATACAATGTTGGGTATCTCAGTTATCTGTGGGATTAATTGGAGGTAGGTTCAGGAGTCCAAAAGTGTTAGGGAGATTATACTGATTGGTAGGAACAAGGACATTGTTGAAGACAACAAAACCTGTAGGGGCAACCTGTCCTTCTTTGTAATCTCATCAGCATGTGAGAAGTGTCATCTGCTGGATTCTTTTCCTGAAAGAATTTTTTCTTTGAGTTGTGTAGGCTTGAATAACCTAATTCTGCTACCACTGTCAAGTATATACTTCTGGGAAGTATAATAAACAATATAAAGGGGAAATTAAGAAGAGAATGATACTTTATTGGATATGAATATAGGACAATATATAGTATCATGGAAAGCCATATACTGTCCATGTACGTCATGGTAGTCATGAGGCTTGTCCAAGTTGTATTCCGCTTAGGATTTGAAATGTTTGATCCTGGGAATAGATGGCCAAATGATAGTAGTGCTACCAACTTAATGATTAGTTGGGGAATCCTTTGGCAAGTCAGTTGGGGAATTGATTCCCCAAGAGGGAGTAATCAAAGATGTTGCAGCAAAATTTAAAACTAAAATTGTATCCTTTAAGTATAAATAGTAATACTATACCTAAATAAGTATAGTATTACTATTAAGTTTAGTAAGGCTAAACATATTATTTTAAAACTTAGCATTTGATTTTTAAATCCCTTTAAAATTTAGAGCTTATCTGCAGCTTTAAAATAAGTTATTGGACATCAAACTTGGCTTAGTATTCACTGAGATACATTGATTTTAGTTTTTTAGTGTGTATTAAAAGTAAATTTAGATCATAGCAAATCGAGTCTGAGCCTTTGATTATGATGTGAACCCGATTCCAGCACTTGACTATATATCTCAGCATCTAGAGCAGCTAGAGCTATCATGTTTGGTACTATTGTGATTGGAATCGTCTGAAAAATTGATCTAAGTCCTCTAAATTTCATGAAAATCATTATATTGAATCATAATTTTATCATAGCCTTTTTACTCTACTGATGTTCTTTTGGGATGAAGCTGTGGCAAGTAAGGTCTACTCTGAAACAATATGCAGCCACTTGGATCAGCTGATGCATCCAAGTGGAATACTCTATTATTTCACTTTGGAATAGATAGATTCAAAATTTCCAAGCCAACCATCTACTTGTTTAAACTAATATTTATATTTATAATTTAAACTGTATCACTTTAAATTGACCAAGCTCTCTTTTCATCATCAATTTTATTGTCAGCACAGAGCATAACCATCCAATTGTGTAAAACAATCTAAAACAATTGCTGCTTCTCTTCCAGTTTTAATCCACCCATTCTAGAGTCAGGTAATCTAGAAAGATAAGCCAATTTGATATGGCTGTATGAGTTTAGCCCTAATTTAAAAATCAAGTAGTCAAATACAAATTTATTAAAGTTTGAGTGGCTTATATTTCAGTTCAACATGATTTAGACCACACTCCACTGAATTTAATCTGTGTACTTTCAAAGATGCATGTAAGGGATTGGATGTAAGGATGAGCCAAATTGAGCTTTTGGCTTGACAATCAACTTTTAAAATCAAATTTACGTGAAAATTGATTCAGTCAAATCCCTTACAGCTTGAGCCCACTTGAGGTGACATTACATACAGACAGACTCACTTTTATATATATTGATAATTGGATGGGTAGATATTGAAATAAGTGAGTCATGAGATAAGATATTTATTTGAAAGAAATATCAAACTACTAAGTTAGCTTTTTTTAGAAATAGTGCTACTTAAAGCCCTTATGTGCATCTTGACAAGTTAGCCTCCTTGTGTTTGGTATTTGCTCAGATTAAATATACTCATAATGGTGGTCCTATAAGCTGTTACCTGATCTCCTTGGAGGTCAGAGTTTTAAAAAATAAACAATGGTTTTTGGAGAAATTGAGTGCAGAGCATCCACGCCCCGCTCAGACTCAATCTCCTTTGCCGCCACCCACTTATGATAGATCATTAGACTTAAATCTATGATTGCTGCAAGTGGGTGGGGCTTTGAGGAGGGTTTCCCTGGGTGGCAGCGGTTTGGCCTAGCTACACCTAGGAAAACTATATCCGTGGCATAAAACTATACCAGGTTTATCCCTTGTATCCTTGAGGTTTTAATATACTACCAGCCAAACTTTTCCCGGCATCGTATATCCTATACCGCCTGCTCATCACGACGTTCGGACTAGGTTGTACCTGGAAAGTACACTGGGCTATTATTTGATGCGCCGAGTTATCGATTTTCGGATCCATGGGGTTTAGTCTTATAAGTTGCCAGGTGGGAGCTACCCGATTGGTCATTTAAGCTAATCTGGGTTGATAATGGTTTGGGGTGGTATCGTCCATCCTGCAGCTTTGCAAGCTACTTTATCCGTAAATGTAAGGTGTGCTACGGGTTTGGAGGGTTTACAAGTTGTGCCATAAAGGTGTTTGTTCGGATTGGAAATGTTTGCAGATCTCGACCGGCCTGAGGAACGATGCAAGTTGTGCTGGAGACGGGGGTGGTTCATTGATCATGATCTTGGAGATGTAGCTCCTAAAGAAGGGTCTAAATAGAAAGATATCTGGAAGAAAGGCGACTGGTTGACATTGGCTCGGGTGGGATGCTTGGTATTGTGATGGTAGGTAGAGGATATCGGACTTGACTAATTGCGGTAACTGGACCATTTTTCCAGGGGTGGTTGGCTGGAGCCGAGCCAGGATATTGGCCAAGGTATTTTGGTGGTATTTGGCTAAAAGTTGAGGATAGTATTTCTCTGGTGGGGCTCGATTTATTCCCGTTGTGATAGCTATTTTCAGGTAGCTTGATTTTTAAGTCGCAGTGCAGAGGAACAGTTTATTTATTAATTTAATTTTAGTGTTTGGATTGAATAAAAGGAGATATTTAATCATTGATCCTGCCAGTGACTGGGGCATGGGAATGAGAATATAGCATTTCCCTGGGATCCTTTCAGGGGCTCTAGTGTTTGGATTTCAAAAGCGATGATGGGTATGGAATACTGTTGAGTTATGGGTGAGCTTTAATTCCGGACATGAGTCTATGCGGTAGATATGATTGGTTGGGTCAGGAATGCGAATCTGGTATTAGGAATGGGGTTGTAGCTTGAGAAGTTTGAATTGTGATTGGTTGGGAATGGCTGATATGATTGGTTGGTTCGGAGTTTAGGGATGTGGAGGAATAGGTTGAAGATAGGGATTGGTGTCTATTTTAGGGGTTGGGGAGTGAATTTTGGGTGGAAAAGAGGTGAAAGGTTGGAATTATTGCCACTGGATAATTTTATCAATTTGGGATGATTTGGGCTGGGTTGGATTATTTCTGATCAGCAGTGCATCGTATTTGAATTTGGTGGGTGAGACTTGGATTGGGTTTATAGAAGTGATTGGCTGATCTTCATGAGCAATGTAGTGGGTCAATTGATAATGTCAGAGACTGATTTTATTGGAGAGGGAGCTGCGCATCAATTTAGTTAAACTCGGTTTGAGACAAAGTCAGAGACTTAATACATTAGTAGCATAGTTCCGGTTGGAACCAGCCATTGAAGGGTGTTTTTTGACCGAGGGAGCTGTTAAATATGGGTTTAGGTGACGATAGTTGGCTGGAGGAGCCCTGAAATCGAAAGTATGGCATTTGATTGGTTGGTGGGGTGTATTTATTTAAGGTACTTTTTAGGAAAGTTTTTAGAAGCAGGGAACTGAAAGACGATGGGGAGATCTTTTGGGTGGAGGGGAAAGGGTCTCTTCTGAGCGTGAGGCGCGCCTGGTTAGTGGAGGGGAGGAGGGTAACAAGCTGGGTTCGGAGAGGGAGTAGCGTTTGAGCATAACAGGGCGGCGGCGGATGGGCGGGGGGCTCAGGCGAGTGAAGTGGGGGAGGGGGTCTTGGGTGAGAGAAGGGACGGATTCCACTACGCGTAGCTTGAGGCGGGAGACGAGGTCGTTGATGAGGAGGAGTTGATGCAGGGGGCGGTTCTGGTATACTTTTAACTTGCGAACAGAAAGGAGGTATGTGATTCGCAGGGGAGAGGTGACTAGTTCTAAGGGGATGCCACCTTCACACTGTGCCAGGCCCAGCTGGACGTCGCCGTCGTCGAGGAGGCCGTCGTCCATGTCAAATATGTGGCACGGGGAAGGTGTTTTGTAGGTCTTGTTGGATCTTGGGGCAAAGGCCATTAGCTTCAGTAGCGAAGAGACGATAGAAGTCTTCTTCTGCTTACCAAACAATGAGAAGCGCTGTTTGCGTGGCTCTTCCTTGGGCTCGGGTTTTTGTGGAGACTTTTTGGTTGGTTTGCTGGTTTGCTTGCCAAAGTCACTCACCTCGTAGCTGAGTCTGGCCATGGCAAGCTGAAGGGGCTGCAGCCTTGACCGCTGTGGGGAAGCAGCAGTCTGGTGCGAGAATGGTGGGTCGACTAACATTGTCATGGCTATTTGTCTTGGCTGACTGGCGTTAAATACCAGTCTTGGGATCGCCTTATCGCTGCTTGGATGCTGAATTGGAACCCCGCCCATTATTTGCTTATCATTCTGCAGCCAATCAGGTGGGATGGGAATTCGCATCATGGACCCACGGAGAAATGCGAGCCAATCGGGCGTTGGATAGTAACCCTGCTCTTGGCTTCTCATTTAGCATGGTGATTCTCCAACAGTCCTTTTAAACGAAATAATAATTTAATGTGAAACGTGAAAAGTCATGCGGTTTTAAATACATTTATTATAACCACTGTAATTGCATCCTATTGTTTACAAAAACCCACCTCCGCTTCCATCCACTCGACCCCTGCTCACATTTACCGTTGGGTGGGATTAATCCTTTCCAAAACGAATCCTGTCCTGCATCACCCATTCAAAAGCCTTGGCATTTCACATTATGAAGCTCATGACATCACTCTTCCAATCACATTCTATCAAAGAAACCAGCAGTAGTACAAACCATACTTCGTTCTACAAGCTTACCTTCACTATATTTCTCTTCTGAAAAGCCTTGACCCAGTTTTCCCGAGCACCCAATCATATTTACCAAAAAAAACTTATTCCGGCCAATTTCCCATGAAGATCTAAATTGGTCTAACTTCACACGTCACTGATCACATCCAATAGCGATCTCGGCCTATCCCTACCAACCATCTCCGCCCACCGACCACGCAAAAGCTGTTTACAAATTAGCAACTTCCTATCAACGTCAACAAACTGCTCCCCATTGTTCGATTCTTCAACAAGCCTTCTCCCAATTAAATTTATCTCCCCTGACCATCCATCCAATCAAAATGCGGCCTGTGAGGGATAGTTACTTGTTTACAATGTGCGTTCCTAATACTCGATCCCCCCGTCTGATTGGCGGAGTGAATTTTTCCTTTTATAAAGATCTATCCAATGCATGCTCCCCTAACCCAATCTCTGGGCACCACTTCCATCAAAGATGTTTAGCCTCTCTTCGATTGATACCTTGCCGCCATCAACCCTACGCTATCCCCTTAACAAAACAACGCTGGTAACAAAATCCATGCCATGGCCATCTCGTATCTCCAAGACCAATTCATCCACATTCTGCCATTTTCAAATCAGAATCGATCCAAGCTAGACGGAGGCATGTTATCTCTTTGCCAGGAGCATTGATGCCACCGCCAGCAACATCCTAACCCAATTATCCACATGATTTAACCCCCACAATTTTCATGTTCCAACTAATGCCCTCCCGTCCCAAACAATGATCTCATACCAGTGCATATCGCCTGCCTCTAGATCATACTCCTGGACATGAACCCGTACCTCAAAACAGCAAATCAACTTGAACTTATAAAAAATACTTAATGCACTCCAACTCAATGTCCATCCACAATTAACCCATTCTCCCACAATATAACCCCCACTTGATTAAGTTCCTCGCTTTGAGCTTGCATTTATATCTCATACCATACCTTAATTTCTCATAGATTGATGAACAATTAAATTCAATCAAACTTTCTCAACTGCATTTATATTTCCCACTATACCTTGGCTTCTCATAAATTGCTGGACAATTAAAATCAATCAACCTTTTTCCATCTGCATTTATATTTCCCACTATACCTTGGTTCCTCATAAATTGCCGAGCACCTAAATCAATCAAGCTTTATAACCTATATCCATATCAATCTCATAATACTCTACCCAACTTCTTGCATCCCTCCTGAAATGAATTCCCAACCTTCCTGTTTTAGCTACATCTACCAAGCTTGCGATATATCCCATCCTATGAGTATTGATCTAGAGCCCAAACAATTACAATCTAACCTCGCTTTCAAGCCCACATCTGTAATCTATAATACGATCATCGCCCAACCTCTTTATAAAAGCCTACTTTGTCCCGATAGGTTCCCAGCCCAGCCATCCCCTCAAACCTGGATCTGTATCCGTACTTTAGCCCGACACCCTTCAAGCCAAGCATATGTTCCATCATTGTGCATATCCTCCCTGAAAACATCCAGTATACTAAAAAGGAGAAGTGAAGGGATAATAATGTGATAGTTTTTCAGATATCCACCCCTTTTACGACTGGATAGGCTAGGAAAGGTGCCAGCACAAGGGTCCAGGGAACATCCCAAAGCTTGGGAATCGCTTATCCAGCCTGCTAGACAATCATGCATCTTGATTGGTTACAGCATGCCACACTGAACTCATGGCCGAACAAACATTATTCAGTCCGGTCTGCTCTTGAGATGGGTTGATCCATCTGGTTCCCTGCACCCTTGGTTTGTCCCATGAGTTCCTGATAACGATGTATTTGATCAAACCAACTCTCGTCAACTAGGAATCGGTGATTCAAGTATAACTTTGCCGATGAAAGTTCTACTAGCGATACCTTGTATTCCTTATTTATATTAAAGGTTGCTGCATTACGTTTCACCCAAATGAAACTATTCGTTGTATAGTAGTTTTCAGAGCTGCAGCGCTAAGCGAAATCAACTCAGATCTAAACGAGATAGAAATGGCCCTGAAACTATTGTTATTAGGTGACTTCCCCGTCCAAGGACAGATATTAAATTAAATATATCAATTCAATATAGTTTATTTTACTTTTAGATTGGGATTATTTACCATATGTTAAATTTATTTTCTATTTAGATGCTTTCTTAAAAGATAACTTTAATCGCATCTCTTTAAAACTAAAGTTTCATATTCCAGGTATAAGCAAAAATGAAATTTAAATCTAAATAGATGTATCACTATTAAGTTTAGTAAAGATAGAACAACAGTTTTATAACTATATATTTTTAGTTCTCTAAATTTTCAAAAAAATGGAGCTGATTGGTAGCGTTAAAATAAGCTATTGCACATCAAAATTGGCTTAGTGTTCACCGAGATACATTGATTTTAGTTTTGTAGTGTGTATACAAGTAAATTTAGATAATTTCAAATCAAGTACAAGCCTTTGATTGTGACACGAGCCCAATTCCAACACTTAACTGCATATCAGAGTAGCTAGAGCTATCATGTTTGGTACAGTTTTGATCAGAATCATCAGAAAAATTTATATATGTCCTCTAAATTTCATGAAATCCATCTTCTTTAATCTTAATATCTTTAAAGCTTGTTTACTCCACTGACATCAATATTATTGTTGAGGAGCTGGGTTGTCAAAACAGCAGGCTCGACCCGCCAGCAGGGTTCCAAACAAGCGGTTTTGTGACCCGCAATCCAATTACCCAGCCACTCAAAGCCAGACTAGGAAGTCAACTCAAATTACCAGATCCAACAATATGAACAGATGATGATCCCTTATGGTGGATACCTTGTTTTGGCGCTTGACTCATTACCAGGATCAAGCCACCCCCTTCTTCTATCCAACCATGTGATCAACAATCATGTTCCTGTTATCCATTGATTCACAATAGCTATATAATCACTATCTCACAATAAAGATTATTATCTATTCTCTAAATATTTTCCCCCTTGTAACTCTGCTAAAACAGCACAGTTACAACATTGGTAGCACAGGTAGGTTCTCCATCCTCCCTTATATTGAAAAATTCCACCTGTTGCCCGCACACACCGCGGCCAACAAATCCTTGACAGAATTATGTCTGGTCTCTTGCCTGACTGGACCCTGTACACTCCTGGTGCCAAGATACCTGATGGTTTTGTCCTGTACCAGAACACAGTGATTCCAGTACCCGCCTTCAACGCCATATCTGCATGAGGACTCTTCCAGGCTCCCTCCTCGGTCCCACGACCAACCAACAAAAATGCCATGTCTGCCTATGTAGCTCAAAGACTGCAAAGCACCACCTTGGAACCCTTTGCCGGGACCAACGACAACAACACTGCTGTATGGATCCAGTCTGCCCAGAGCAAGCTGGCCCAGATGAAATGCCCACAGCAATTTTGGATTGGGGAAATTTCCATCCACCTGACCCATGACGCTAGCACCTGATGTGACATGTGGCACGAAGAACACACAGACAATAACTGGGATACCTTCAAGCAGGACTTCTTGGCAAGATTTGTGCTTAAGGATACAGCGCTCATGATCATACGCCAAGTGAAAACCCTTACCCAGACAGGCACTGTGAAGGAACTCACCCGCACCTACAAGGAACTCTGACTTTGCGCACATCTGATATGGCCTTTGACACTCCAGCCACACATCTCATGTACTACAACACCCTCAAGTTGCATGTGATGAGACATGTGAACTTGGACCAGGTGACCAACCTGCAAAGCCTGTACTGCAAAGCGGAGAAAGTGGAACAAACCTCTAACGCCCTTCATAAGGCACAAACAGGAAAACAGGAGAGACCCAAGGACTCCCACACAGGTGGGAACTCCACTTGACCACCCCCCAGAAACAACAGGAATAACACCAATCATAAACCCACAGGTTCAAATGGACAGGGAAGTAGGAACAATGGCCAGTCAAATTGTACCCATTTCTGTATTGCCGCCACGCAAGGCAATCAAGACAAGGGAAAAGCCTGGGGAGAGCACTAAGCAAGCCAAGCTCTCCCCACACAACTCCTGACTTGCCCAATGATGAGTACCAACCTGAGGACGTGAATCAATGCCCAATGATCCAAGTGCCCTTGGAGGACCTGGTACTGTACACCATCACCTGGCATCCCAATAAACTGATTTCCTATCCTTTCCATTTTTGCAGTTACACAGGCTCAGCACTCCTGGATTTGGGTGTGGATCAAAACCCTAGTCAACAGCAGCTTTGTAGATAAGTTCAAGCTAGCCACTAATCCTTTGTGGATTAAAAAATTGGTCCTGGCTGATGAACACCACATTGCTGTGACAAGGGAAACCACCCCCCTTCTCCGTCATGCTTGAGAACCTCCACTCCATCATCCAAGGTCCCGTCATTGACTTCCCAAGGTTTGATATTGTACTATGGTTAGACTGGTTACAAAAGAACAACCCTCACCTAGACTGGGTGACCTCAATATTGATCATTAAGCATGAAGGTGTCAACCACCAGATCTACCCTGACTCAGTGGACCAACTCCTACACAACCACGTCTTTGTGCGCATCATGGAGACTCTGGACAAAAAGAAAAACCTGAAGGCCATCAACTGGGACTCCTGCCAGTACAAGATCATATACTTCAAAGATCACCAAGATATCTCCACGCCTCAGGATTGCAAAATTGTGGCCTGCCATCCAGAAATCTTCAAGGAAGCGCTACCCGGGCTGCCCCCTAAGAAACACATCTAACACTCCATCCAACTCAAAGGGGCGGTTCCCAAAGTGCTCCCTATCTACAGGCTGACCCCAAACAATGACAACACCCTACACGCCTATCTCAAGGAGGTGTTGAAGAAAGGACTTATCCGCCCCTCACAGTCTCCTTTTGGGGCCGCCATATTCTTCATGGCCAAGAAGGACGGTACCTTGTGTCTGGTCATAGATTACCAAGCCCTAAACAAAGTTACCATCAAGAATTGTTATCCACTAACACTGAATGACAATCTCTTTTATGCCTTGGGAGGAGCCACAGTCTTCTCTTAGATTGATCTGACTGCAGGCTACAACCAGATTTGCATCAAGGAGGAAGACATCCCCAAGACAGCCTTCTGCACTAAATATGGCTCATACAAATGTGTGGTGCTCAACTTTGGCATGAAAAACGCCCCTTCCACCTTTCTGACCTTCATGAATGAAGTGTTTGTGCCACACATAGGCAAACATGCTCTAGTCTACCTAGACAACATCATTGTCTACAGCCCCTTGGTGGAATAGCACCACAAGGACCTAGAGGCAGTCTTTGCTACCCTGGCACAACACAAACTGTTGGCTAAGCCATCCAAGTGCCAGTTCTTCCACGACCAATTACCCTTCCTGGGACACATAGTCTCAAAGGACAGCATCAAACCTGACAGTCAAAAGATAAAGGCCATATGCAAGATGCTGCCACCCAAGGATAAGTTGGAACTCTGCACCTTCTTGGGGATGGTGGCCTATGTATGCCGCTTCATACCTGACTGTGGCGTTTTGACTGCCCCCTTATCTGCCATAACAGGTGCCAAATCCAAGTTTGTGTGGACCCCCCAACATGACCTCTGTTTTATACGCCTCAAGGAGAAACTCACAACAGCGCCCATCCTGAAATACCCCAAAGGTGACAGGGAATACCAAATGGAAACCGACGCCTCAGATGCATCCATTGGGGGAGTACTACAAATCAAAAATAATGATGGTGACTTCCTGCCTGTAGCTTACAAATTGCAAAAATTGACAGATGACAATTGTTGATAACCTATCCATGACAAAGAACTGTTGGCTATTGTGCACTGTCTAGTCAAATGGCGCTGTTACCTGGAACAGCAGGAAGAATTCATAGCATTAACCGACCACAAGTTGCTCGTCTATTTCAAAACTCAAGCAAATCTGTCGCGCCGCCAGGCCCGCTGGATGGAACTATTAGAGAGGTTTAACATGCTCATCCAGTACAAACATGGGGCCAAGATTGCCATGGCAGACACCCTTTCCCGCCTGTATGTCCGTGCCTCAAGAGGAGAGAATGGGCTTGACCCAGACTGGCCTCTCTTAGTACTATGAACAAAAGATGAAGGTTCCCCCAGCACAACCAACATAACAAAGGAAACACTTATCAAAAATGAACACCTATTTGCTGACGTATATGGGACCCTACACAGAAAAATGTCTGACAGCACAACCATTCCCTACATCCCCACACATCAGCAAGTAGACACCATCCTACGCTATTACAGAACCTTGGACATACCAAGAGCCAAAATCTATACAGGTTCCTTAAACATAAGGCCTGGTGGCCAACCTTATATTGTGATGTTCAAGAAGTTCTAGACCAATGTAAGGTATGCAAAAATTTGCCAAAAGCAAAACCCTGCCAAAGTCAGTACTTCCCATCCTCACACAACTACCTTTCAAAGTATGGGCTCTTGACATTGTTGGCCCCATGCCAGGAAAACACAATGATAAGAATTCATTATCACTGCCATTGAATTTGCTACAAGATGGCCAGTAGCCCAAGCAGTAAAGGCACAAACTGGCAATGATGTACAGCAATTTATTGGCAAGGAGATAATCAGCAAGTTTGGAAAGCCAGAACTCCTGATAACCAATGGAGGGAAAGAATTAACCTCTGAAACCACCAATGTATACCTCGCAAAAAATGGGGTCAAACACACCGTAACAACACCATACCACCCACAGACCAATGGACATGTAGAGCGGCTAAATGACAGCCTCGTGCAAGCCTTAGCCAAACTCACTGCTGGGAGACCTGATGACTGGTATAAGCAGCTACCAACTGCATTACTTGTGTGACAAACCCAAGTGAACAGATCCACCAGAAAAAACCTGTTTGAACTGGTATACAGCACACAGCCAAATATTATTCAAGCACTGATAGTACCTAAACTGGAAATTCTAAGTGAAGTTCCCCCACGCTCAGATCCTCACGTTGTAGAAGCTAACAGCAAACAAACAGCAAAGGAGAATGAACGTCTACAAAAAACCTTTGTCCCCATCCACAACAGACATGAAATTGGGGACAAAGTTTGGGTCATGAACGTTGATAAAAGCAAATTATAACTTGAGAAAGCAGAACCAGCAATAATTCTAAAGGTAAACAATAATAACACTTTCTTGTGCAAGGACTCAGGAAGCTCAAACAAGACAAGACCCTACACCATGATTGCCTGAGACCCTGCAAAGCAAGAAAAAGCAACACAAAACTGCCCTGCCTGCCACAGAACAGCAATTAGACCAATACAGCGCCCGGGCTCCTGACAACCTCCCTGATAACCTACCCCCAGAGGAGGCCAACTTTCAGTTGGGGGTCAAAACCGCAGGCTCAACCCGCCAGCAAGGTTCTAACCAAGCAGGTTTGTGACCTGAAATCCAATTACCCGGTCACTCAAAACCAGACCAGGAAGTCAATTCAAATTACCAAATCCAACAAAATGAACAGATGATAGTCCTTTATGGTAGATACCTTGTTTTGGCGCTTGACTTATTACCAGGATTGAGCCACCCCCTTCTTCCATCCAACCGTGTGATTAACAATCATGTTCCTGTTATCCTTGATTCACCATGACTATATAATCACTATCTCACAATAAAGATTATTATCTAGCTTCTAAATAGTTTTCCCCTTGTAACTCTGCTAAAACAGCACAGTTACAACATCCTTTTTTCAAAGCTTACCTCTGCACCAACAATTTTAACCCCTGGGATCCAAGTGTGTAATACCCAAGTATTGAGGGTAAAACTTTAGTAACATAAGATGGCAGGTTAGGCAGCTCAAAGCTGTTCAAGGCGTAGACAACTGGGTAGAAGTTTATTGCCTGACAGAAGGCTTTGGCAAGGATGTTGCATTGTATAAGGCTGCTGGCAAGGTACAGTAGCGTAACTGCGGGGATCACGTAATTAGCCAAGTTGGGAGTTGGGCAAGATGACACCAGAGTTGTTCACAGGTTTGAATCCATTGAGTTGAATTGTGTTGGCTCATGGTGTGATATCCCTTTGGGTCCTTGTAGTTCAGGTCCAAACTGAGCATAGGTTGGCTGGTTGCCCACTATCCCAAGGTAAGCTTTCAAGACAGCTGTGAAGATGATGTAGTTCATCTTCTGACTGGGGAGGTGTAATGAGTTTAGTAAGGTTACCTGCTTAGCCTAGGTAAAGGATTAATTAATGTGATAATATTTAGGAGGATATTCACTCAATGATAGTACAACCTATCATTGAGGGGTTTGTCTTTATTTATACTGGTGGACCTGTAAGGCATGATTATTGAAAGGAATGGCATTGGGGAACCAAGAGTCTAAGTTGCATCTGTTATTCCCTTTTCTGGGTTGGCTTGGGTGGCTGTCAATTGAGAAGGTTTGTTTGGATCCCAGTTTGCATTGGCATAGTTTAAGTTAGGCCTTCTTCATGCATCTAAATTCATTTACTAAATTTGTTGCATGATTTTCATTGTTGGAGAGCCTGTCAGTCCATTCCTCATTTGGTAAGCTCCCAAATTTGGCAGCAGTTTCTCCCAAGGTTGACTTTTGGGAAATTTCCTTTCCTGGTTTCCCAATTTGGCTATTTTCCAAAGGAGTGGATGAAGACTGGCCTGCTGGCATTGGAGGGCAAAGGCTGGTAGGTGGCTGGCAGGTGGCAGACTGGCTCATGGGTGCCTGGTTTGCAGATGGCTTGCAGATGGGGCTGGCAAGAGTGGCGGGCGCTTGCGCAGTGGCTGTGTGCATCTGATCAATGGCGGCAGGCGTCTGCACGTTGACAGTGGACAACAGCTTGGTTGTGGCAGACTTCCGCGTAGTGGCAGCATTGATCTGCTTGATGGCAGCGGGACCCACGCAATGGGGGCAGATGTCTGCTTGGTGGCGGCGGGTGACAGCTTGGTTGTGGCAGGCTTCCACATGGTGGCAGTGTATATCTGCTTGGTGGTGGCAGATGCCTGAACGTTGGTGGTTGGCGCCTTCACATTGATGGCGGGTGACAGTTTGTTGGTTACACAACTATAAGTGTCAAGAATATTCATGACAAAGTGTGAAAGTTAGTTAAAACAACTCTGAACTGCTTATTCTTTACCTTTGCGCTTGAACGCACAAGCAGCCTTTGGACTAGGTTTCCCCTTGTTTTTCAGCTGTTTTTTCTCTTAATTGAGTTGGCCAACTTTGAACTGCTGCTCCTGCCTCTGTCCTTTTACCTTGAGTTTTAACTTTTCAAGTTAAGAAGAATTCCAGATATGTGGCCACTTATCATCATTCATAAAGCTTAACTAACCAACCTTGGTTATGTCTTTCTCCCCTTTAAGTTACCTCAATCAAATCAAGTAAATAGATAGCTTGAATTTCTTCTGTCTCAACTTAAGTTGAGTTTATTTGGCTAGACCTCCAAAAAGGTACTTGTTAGGCTTTGTGGCTTGTGTTTTTATCTTTTGAATCTTCTTGTTTTTATCTCCCATTCATGAATCTTAGCTTATATTTATGATCCATTTTGGCTACCTTTATAATCAGTTAGGCAATCTTTTTAGAGGCACCCAACCCTTAGTAGTAGATAGTTTTAACCCACTGGTTAGTGGTGACTGATATCCGGACCTAGAAATAGAGTTTTTAACCCAGCCCTTTGTCATTAAGACTAGACTTTATTTTCTTTTCTTAGGGTTGATAATTGTCTTAGCCCTTACTTTACATATTGTGAGTTGTTGGTAGCTTTAATTCAATTACTATTAAAAACTTTACCCATCTTCCTCCATTTAACCAATATGAATATACTTGGATTTAAGGGCTTAGTTTACAACAATTTACCCCGTAGCCTCCAACCTTGCAGTATCCTATAACCTTTGTTGAAACAGCAGACTTGATCTGCCAGCAAGGTTCTAAACAAGTGTATTTGGGACCCGCAATCTGATTACCCAGCTGTTGGGAATTTTGACCAAGCAATGATGCCAATTATGATGGAGCCTACAGATTGGGACTGTTACAACCAAATCCATAAATTAGTAGTACAAAATACAATGATACAAATTATGGCGGAGCTTGCAGATATGAATTGCAGCTACCAAACTACATAAATTGGTAGTATATACTATATGGGTCATTATTTTAGGGATTAGGCCATTTTCTAATACACATGCTGCCCAAGTCGCAGCATAACACAGTTCAATTTTGAAAAAATCAAATTACAACTGTTTATATTTAAAACAGTAATAACTCAACAAAAATTTAATATTTTTCCACACTGTAAACTAGCAAAATGAAGCTAATAATCTTATCTTTCCATTGATGTTAAAATATTAATATATATATAATATTTAATATTAAAGCAAAATCAATTTAAAAGAGCATTTGTCAGATTTTATTATAATATTTTGATAATGAGATAAAATAGATTGCTTAAAGCTTAAAAAAGTTAATTTTTCATTAATTAATATATGCTTTTTATTTAATGAAATTAAAGATAAGATCAAGAGCATTATTTCCGCATTTTATTTTATTTAAAAAGCTTAATTATTTAGAATTTTATGGTAGTTTGAAGTTAGGACGTTAATTTATTTGCTGAATAGATGAATTTTGAGGTTCAAGTGAACTGCGAACTTCAAATTAAGCATTTTTAAAATTCAATTTTTTAATATTTTATCATTTTAAAAATATGCGGAACAGCTATAATTAAGTTAATACATCATTTTAATTGATTTGCATAGATTACAAAGAGGATATGATGTAATTTGATGCTTAGCTGATACACATATATCACTTGTGCATGAAAACTGGGGATTTCATTTATTCTAAAAATATAAATTCAAGTTGAAATTGTAAATAAAGCTGTCACATCATTTCTTTCAGAATGGTGTCATAAGGCTTGGTATATAAGAGCTAAAGCACCGCCTAAGGTTTACTTCAAACCATCTTCACAAAAAGATATAATTCCTACAACCAGCACTCTTTTGCAAGGCATCTCTACAAAGCATCTCTTTATCAGCAATCACAAATCCAATATTATGGAATCTGTTAACTTTACTTCTGCCATGAAGCCATTTTCCTCACTGGGAGCATCAACAAAAAGAGAAATAATTGCTATTCTAAAGAAAGCATTCCTCTTTGTTTCTGGAGGCAATCTTAATTCCTTCATCAATCACTTCCTCACTCAAACTGAGTTTGGAAAAACAGAGTTCATTCCTTTAATTCAAAATCAGAAGCTAAATGGGATAATTGACAACTTAAAGGATCTTCTGAAATCTGCTCCTCAAAAGCATCTCCCAGCCTTGAGATCTCTGGTTACTTCCAGTTACTCTTTAAAAGAGCTTACTGATATGGGATTTAATATAATCAAAAGTGAATTTGAATAATCAAGAAAAATAAATAAAAATAAAAATGTAAGCTTAAACAAAAAAGCCAAAAAGATAATAACTATTAATTAAAAAAAGAAATAATAAAAAAATTAAAAAACTACAGTAGTTTTAAAAGCTATGGCAACAAGCAAAAATTCTTCAGATTTAAACAAAATCCAAGTCTCAGGTTAAAATATATACTCTGTTAACAGGGTTTATTGGTGTTAATGGGCAAAATGGGTCAACACAGCAACAAAAAGCTCACACACAAAGCAAACCTATTCAGAATACAATCTGAAATACATTGATTCACAAACAAAATGATGTGAGTTGAATTTTGGTGTGCATATGTTTACTATGTGAATTAGTGACAAAATTACACCCAAGCAAGGTAAGTCAAAACTCAATCCAAAACAAAACACAATAGCAACTCACAATGTAAACAAAATCACTCACGCAATGTGTGCAATGGATTGTAATAATGAATGATACCAAGGTATCTAAAATAAGACACGAGATCTGAAACATAAATTTTAAAAATATTGTGTTGGGTGTTTGAATTTGGCAGTAAAATCTAGGAAAATGGGTGGATTTTTTTGAGTATTCTAAAATGGGCGTTGTAAAACAAAAAAACAACTAAGAAATAAAAAATCTATAATTGGGATATTGGGTGGGAAAAAAATAATAATTGAATATCCATAAACAGATAAAAGCAAAAATTAAAAATAGAGAGTAACTTAATTAAGTTTTATTTAATATTTTATTAAATTCTAAAAATGAAAGGAACACAACAACAGACTACCATTGCACCCGTTGTGCGCCGCAGTTGTGATTGCCCCCGCGGGTCAAAGAATAGACTTAGTACAACACAAGTGCCTACTCAGGAGGGAGGCAGGAGAGGAGAGTTCCATTTTGACGCTGCACTGACAAAGCCGGTTCAAGGAGCACAAGCTGCTAGGGTGCGGAGCATCAACCCTTGGGTCCCAAAGCTGACCTGGAAGCCCACCAAGGTTACCACAACAAAAATGGTTAGAAACAAGGAGGTAGAACTTACTTTGTATGTGTTTGATGTTGTGTACCGGCAAGAGTCAGTCCCGTCAGCCATGCTGGAGAAGGTGAAGCCTGTACTTGATACTAGCTATGAGCCCTACATCAGTGATGGCAATCAGGAAGAGGACAAGGATCCCAAGTTCTACAGAACTGATGAGGAACAACTGGTGCTAAAGAAAGTTGCTGCGTTCTACACCAAGGTGCCCATGCCCTGTGTTGTGCCCAATGCCAACAAGTCAATCCCCACTGCCAAAACGCCCACCCAGAAGTGCATCCCTGACATCAAATGTATCATCCTGCTTAAGCTAATGCGGGAATTGGGTGATTACAAGGCGGCCACAGCCCTTGTTGGAGTAGATCCCAAGTACACCAGCAAGATATTCAATAAGTTCCTCAACACGGGTTGAGTCCTTGCCGCGGAGAAATCCTTGCGCGTTTCCACTATGCTCACCAAGGAGCACAAATGGGCAATCTGCCAGTGGATCACCTGGTACTGCCATCTTAAACTGGCAAATATACAGGCCATGGTCAAGTCTGCTTTTGGGATTGAGGCCTTGATTTCCTTTTACTACCATCTGGTCAAGGGAATGCAATTTTCCTGGAAAAACTCGGGGTATCCCCATACAATTGGAACAGCCCAGCCAATATTGAGACCCGGAAAAACTACGCAGAGGCGTATACTGCCCTCAAAGCCAAGGGGACAGTCAAATTTTACCATATTGACAAATCAGCATTTGCCTTGTCAATGTGCAATGAGTATGGGTATGTCCCCAGAGGCTCCAATGATGGGGTGGCTTGGCGTGCTGCAGTCCGCGCCACAGCCTATTCAATGGTGGCTCTCCTTGGTACAAAGGGTTCAAGCTATACCAAATGATACTGGGCTCCCACAATAGCCGGACCTTCCTGTCATTTCTACAATTGGTTCAGGAGCATCTGAGGCGCACAAGCCCGGGCTTCACCAACATAATTGTGTTGGACAACGTTGGTCTCCACAAGGTGGCTGATATTCTTGAAGAATTTCCATCAATCAACACGAGCAATTGCAGTGGGCCCCCAGCAATTGGCCATGGCAAATATGCGCCTTCTCTTCCTCCCTGCCTATTTGCCCCTCCTAAATCCCATTGAGGAAATCTTTGGGTGGCTCAAGCAAGTTGTCAAGCAAGGAACCCCAACTGGGACTGAGGACCTGTTTGATTTGCTGCAGGCCGGGATCCATACCCTCCCAGCTGAGACTGTGGCCAAATTCTATGGCCACACTGATTTGTTCATCCCCACATGCCTAGCCAAACAGCCAATCAATTAAAGGCTTAGCATGTCCAACTTTTTTTATATTCTCTAATTTATTATTCAACATTTATTAATTATCATTTTATATTTAGATGTTTCTACACCTGCAATCACATTCAGAAGATCCATCAATAGATGTAGTTAATTTTTTATTTTATTGTATATTATTTTATTATGCCATCTAGGGTATCCCAAACACTTGATACTGGATTACGCAGACGCATTAATATCACATTTGAAAAATAAATATAATTGTTGAAACCGCAGGCTTGACCTGCCAACAAGGTTCCAACCAAGCGGGTTTGTGACCCGCAATCCAATTACCTGGTCACCTGAAGCCAGACTAGGAAGTCAACTTGAATTACAAAATCTATCAACATGAACAGATGATGATCCCTCACAGTGGATATCTCAATTTGGCACTTGACTCATTGTCAGGATCAAGCCACCCCCTCTTCCATCCAGCCGTGTGATCACCAATCATGTTCCTACTATCCATTGACTCACAATAGCTATATAGTCACTATCTTGCAATAAAGATTATTATCTATCCTCTAAATATTTTTCCCCGTGTAACTCTGCTAAAACAGCACAGTTACGACATAATAATAAAAATGTTAATGTAATGTGTCCAAATCAGAAGTAGATTTTATTGAAATATATTATTATGCTTTTATTAAGACCTTCTCTGGGATATATTCTGCAGATCTTGTTTTCTAAAATAAGAATTAGAAAAATTTATTATAATAAAAATATTATAAATTGCAATGGAATTATTTGGAAGAGAGAATTTATTAAGAACGCCTGTAGTGAGTTTGGCGGTATGTACCCACCCCATGATGGAGATGGCACACAACCTCCACCGCCACACCGTGGAAATTGGATACACCCTGGTTAAAATATTCTTGCCTGCTGGTAAAAGGGAGGATGGTGAGGTGGGAATGGAGGAGCAGCTTTTCTGGCGGGGCTGCAAACCCAAAGATGCCAGCCAGGACCAAGGCGTCCTGGATGACGTGATCCACTGAGTTGTACCCGGGGGGACCTTCTTCTCATCCAGGGATAGCCTGGCCTTGTCAATTCCCAGAAGGACCCTGTCCAGGTCCTCAACCAACGCGCCCATCCCAAAGAAGAATAAAACCCAGGTAAACAACAAGGTGAAGCCTTTGCCCAGAAAAGGCTTCTGTAAACTTGCGCAGTTTGTTGTATACTGTGCTTATTTTTTTTCTCATGTTTAGTTTTGCCAAAGGTAAGATCCATAGCTTCTGGGACCCCTGTCTTGTTGGCACTCCAGGCCAGCCAAAAGTCTGCCAGGAAGTTTTTGGTCTTCTTCATGGCTGTTGCAGATGCAACTGCCAGTTTTTCTACCTTGCGCCTGAAGTTCTCCAGCAAGTAGGACAGGGTGTGCTCCACCAGGAAGCAGAAGCAAGCAGCCGCATGAGCCTGGCCCATCTCTGGTACATTCTTGAATGGGAGCGTCACCAGGACGTCCCAAAAAAGCTCAATGGATTTTACATAATAAACTCCACTGAGTGATACCAAGTCCAGGTGGACCAGTTGGGCATCCTTGTAGGCAGTAACTGCCCACTTGGATGCCCCCTCTCCATGTGTAAGCCCAGCTAATGCCTCCCGCAACATCAGAAAAGACCCATTGATACGGTCTTCAACCTCCTGCAAGACAGGAGGGGACAGGAAAAGCTGCTTGTCCACATGAGTGGCGTAGTTGGTGTAGAATGTGGCAGGGACAAAGGGACCAGGACCCGGCAGAGTTCACCATTGACTTCTTCTAAAAAAAAAGGTAAGTATTTGGAAATTTTTATTAATTATTATTTTAGGTTACCTTCTGCAGTCTCCTCCTTGCCTGCAGCCTCAGCAGGCTTTGCTATCCTTGGTGTAACCAGTTGTGCTGGCTGCTCAGTGTCATCTCTTTGGGTACATTTTGCGGGTCTTAGGTGGGCATACATTTCTGGGTCATCTGTCCAGACAGACAGCACAGAGAGGGCAAAGGACTTGAATTGAAGGCTTTCCACAACGTGCTTCTGGACATTTAAAAGTTGCTCAATTGTTGTTTCAGGGGTGTCTGGAATCTTGGCCATGAGTGCTTTGGCAGACACCTTTTCAATTTTGTCCCCTTCAAGGACAGCAGACTTAACTCTTGCTTTGACCTTGCGGTCAATCTCTTTAATTTTGGAAATCACCAAGTTGAGGTCTTTTAGCAGCTTCTCCAATTCTCTCATTTTATTTTTTTACTAACCTTTCCATATGTTTTTATAGCTTTTGCCCCAATAAATTCTGTATTATTTTGATACTGTTGCCTCTTTGTTTATTCCTTTTTGTTTTCCTGTTTATCACATTATCTCATCTTTTTACCCATTGTGTATATGTTTTACGCTCATCTCAATATGTGTTGTTTGCTTTGTGTTGGCATTGTTTCCTTGATTACCATATTATTTTTAGCGCTTGACATAGCCCCTTGTGAAAACATCAACAACAATTTGGTGATCAGCTAAATTTGAATTAGAAAATTATAGGTTAACTTTTTTTAGATAAAGTTGTTACTGATCAAAATTCAAAACCTTAATGATAAACTTTAAGCCAATCAGGAGCTGCGTGATAAAGTGATTGTTGTGACATAAAGGGTCATTCAATAATTCTTTGATGCATGTGCATTAATTAATATGATTGGCTGGATGTTTTGCCATTGTACGCCATTGCTGATATGGCAAGTTGTTGATGGACTAGTGCCCAATCAGCTAGTGGGTTAGCACTAGTCCATCAACAACTTGCCACAGCAGCAATGGCGTACAATGGCAAAATATCCAGCCAATCATATTAATTAATGCACATGCATCAAAGAATTATTGAATGACCCTTTATGTCACAACAATCACTTTATCACGCGGCTCCTGATTGGCTTAAAGTTTATCATTAAGGTTTTGAATTTGGATCAGTAACAACTTTATCTCAAAAAAGTTAACCTATAATTTTCTAATTCAAATTTAGCTGATAACCAAATTGTTGTTAATGTTTTCACAAGGGGCTATGTCAAGCGCTAAAAATAACTGTGTTCAGGATCTAGATACACACCTTAGTAAATATATGATTTTATAGAAATAAGCTGAACATAAAGAATAAAACCAACTATAAACAAAGAGAACATTAACAATTGAAATTCAAAAAAGAAAATATAAATAGAAAATGTTTGGTGACAGGGGTTTATTGGGGTGGGGAAGAGTGATGCCTAGTAGGCAGAATGGCGCGGGAAGGAGGACGTAGAGGCAGTGCTGGCCTGGGGAGTCTGGGATTAGATGGGTTGGGTTTGTGGGCGGGGGGTGTTGGTGGCAGGGGTGGGGGCAGGAGGATTGCGCGTGATGGCTGCCATATACCACTCATTGTACTCCTCATCAGTCATTGGCTGGATGGGCTGGTAGGTGGCTGTGGCACAGGGTGGGAGGCGCTTATCCTTGTGTGATTGGTTGCCCATGTTCACATGGAAAACCATTTGTGCAAACAAGTCAGCCACCATTTGGTGACCAAAGAGAAAATTGTGGTCAAGGACCCCAATATAGAGGTTGTTTAAAGCCTGAGGGCGGCGCTCCTGTAGTGTATCTCTAATGTTAAAGAAGACAACATCAGCCAGATGGACGTTGGCATGGCCGGCAGGGTAGTCTGAGGCCTGGTGCCCATGTCCCTGGATGGCCTCGAGGGCGGTGGAGCTTCCCTCCATCTGGTGGCTCAAGAAAACCCAGTATTTGGAATTTGAGCCATCCCAGGAGTCAAGCAATCCACCGAGGATGTGGCTGTATGAGTAGCCATTGATAAAATCAGGGTTTGTCCAATAGTAGACAAAACCCTTGGCTGAAACAGCCAGAAATACACCAATGAAAGTCCCCTTCTTGACCTTCTTCCTTCCATTCTTAGTGGCGGCTTTTCCTTGGGTGCCAAAATCATCAAAAGCTATGAATAGCTTATAGTTAGAGATGAACATGACATCATCCAACAGACTAGTCAGGCATTGGACCAGGGTGGATTCAATGGCAGAATCATACAGGGAATCCTCAGTACCATCCCATTGGTCTCCAGCAAAATTGGTAAGAACCCATACAAAAGCCACCTTCCCATACATCCAGAGCTGCACCATGCACTTGGAGACCCATATGTTATGGTGCGCAAGCTGCTTCTGGACCTGGGTCAAGGGAAGCTTGGGATCCCACTGGAGGAAGTCAAGCATTCTTGGGTAGGCCTTGGTTATCTGGGACTCTGTAGCCTTCTTTGGCTTCTTGGCTGTCCCAATCAGATTCCCCTTATTCATTAGGTTGTTGAACTCCTGCATTATAGTGGCTCAGGTAAATTGCAACTGGGCGGCAATTTGATCCCAGGACAGACCCTGCAGGTTGAGTGCCACAATTTCCTGAAGAATTTGAGCGGTGATGATTTTTTGCTTGGGGCACTGGGCGGGGGGAGCTGAAGCCTGATTGGCTGAGGGAGGAGCAGGTTGGCTGGTGGCAGAAAGATGTTCCAAATCAGGGTTGCCATCCTGATTGGTTAGTTGATGTGCAGCTTGTGCAGGGGTGGGTGTGGGAGCAAGGGCAGAGCTAGACGCTAAGTGACTCTCAAACAAGTCAAAGCCATAGGGGTTGGTGGTAAGGTACAGGTCAGCTTCCTTGTTACCTGCCTCAAAGGCTTGGGTGTAAACAGGTGCCTCTACGTTCTGAGCCTTGCCTCCATTATAGCTGGCTTGGCTGCTGGCGCCGTTGAAGATGTTGTTATTAAAAACTATTGTAAAAAACCTAGGATAAAATCACTAAAAGTAGAAAATTTTTAATTTAATGAATTATTTTTATTGTAATCTCAAGTCCATATTTGGAAGGTTCTTAAAATCTTTTCATACAAATCTGGAGCCATGAAAATGGATAAAATGCCTCTGGTCCTAAATTGAATAGCTGTTGATTGGCTTTTAAATTGATAGTTTTCTATTTTAGGCTGCTCATACTACACATCTTGTGTGAGTTCATTTTGTTTTGTGCTTGTGTAATCTTGCTTCTAGATTGCTCCAATTTTGTTTAATTTTGGTCCTTCTGTTGGTGCCTCATATGAATCCTGCTTGGATTATAATATACTCCGGAACAGCATCCATCCATTTCAGTTGTTGTGTCAGTTCATTTCATTTGTGGTTTGAACTACACCGCTTGATGTTTGATATAATTTTGTATGATGGGCTAGTGAAATTTTTTTTGGTTTGACAGTTCATTTATTAACCTAAAATATTTAAATTAATTGAATCCTGAATCTTGCGCAACTTGGATTTTATTTAAATCTTAAATCTTTTTGTTTAAATCTGAAGAATTTTTGCTTGTTGCCATAGCTTTTAAAACTACTGTACTGGAAATTCTTTTGAAACAAGCCAGTTTACAAAAAAAGCACCAAAAAAATTATAAAGACATTGAAAAAGAAATGAATGAATATTCAACTGGAATAAAATATTCTCTATTAAAAACAAAAAAGAATTATATGAAAATATGAAAATAAAAAATGAAATTTCAATATCACTTTCAACTTATTATAAATTAATACCAAAAATATAATCAAGAGTAAAAAACAAACTGACATGTGTAATATTTGTAACTTAAAATCATCCTTAGAAAAAAGAAAAAGAATGTGAAAGTAAAAACTTATTATTGCCAGAATCTATAAACAGTCACTTAAAGGCTATTAATCAGCACCAAGACTTTTATGCTCATCAAAATAGGGAATATAAGAAAGATATCAATGAATTAGATAATGAATCATGTATTATAGTCATAGATTTTAAGGAGTATTTAAAAGTTGGTGGTGGTCCAATTGAAACCTATAACTGTTTTTATTCCAAAATACCTATTTCTTTATTGGGGTTTACATTGTTATTTAAAGAAAACAATAAAGTCAAATATGAATACCATGATTTTTTATCTCAAATATTGTCTCATGATTCTTTGTTTTCAGGTGAATGTCTAATAAGTCTTCTTAAATCAAATAAGTTTAAAAAAAATAATATCAAAGTATGGACTGATAATGGAAAAGATTTTAGATCCTATGAATTCTTATATTATCTATTTAAAGTGGCACTACAATACATTAAAGGGTCTATTAAATACAATAGATTTTTAAAATGTCATGGGAAAAGTATTGTTGATGGTCATTTTGGTGTAATATCAAAAACATTAAAAGAGAAAGAAAATCAGCTTTATATTAAGAATATAAATGATATTAAAAATATTTTTGAGCAAGAAGAAAATAGAAAAGAATTATATAAATCAGCGCTATCAGGCTCAAATATTTCTCAAAAGTCATTCTTTTATATTTATG
Source organism: Entomophthora muscae (assembly GCA_014839935.2). Classification (NCBI taxonomy): domain Eukaryota; kingdom Fungi; phylum Entomophthoromycota; class Entomophthoromycetes; order Entomophthorales; family Entomophthoraceae; genus Entomophthora; species Entomophthora muscae. The sequence continues at coordinate 1,817 of QTSX02006446.1, read as the reverse complement.
AGAGAAAAGTTAGTCCTATAAGGAGAGAGCTCAAAGTTAAAAATCTGCGCATTAATCTTTCATATTTGATGAAAGATGGGAAGTTGTATACTTCACCTTTAACATTTGAAAGTTTCTCAGCATATTCTGAGATAACTTATCATTTGAAATCATGTGATGATACCAGAGAAACAAAAATATCAGAATATGCTAGTGGTGCATTAGGGCAAGTTCATGAAGTAGGGCAGCTTACTAGAGGATGTATTTTAAATAGAGTTATCAGTCTTTCAAAAAAAAACAACCTTTTTTGAAACAAACTAAGAATATTTATGATGAGCCAAAGATAGGGTAATAGCATTTATAGCTTTGGGGCTGCTATTACTCTCCCATGCAACTCATCATAAATAATTTTAGCTTGTAGTATGTAGTAGCACTTAAGATGTTTCCAGCAATATTATAAGGTGTGTTTTTCAATTCTAAAATTGATAAATTATTTTTTTAAAAAATATCTAAGCCCAAGATCAATTAAAGATTTGACATTGATTGTATTTTAAACTTTCTGAATAATTTGAATATGAATAATGTAATTAAGTTATAAAATAATCAGTCCAGCGCTTAGGCATAACAAGAAAAATAATGACCCATATGCATATTGGGTCAGCATTAGTCTGCTGACCTGAGCCTTAAACTAGCCAATGATAAGTGCCGCTGCGGCAGTTAAATAAGACATGATTTGCCGCTGCGGCACTTTAAAAATACACAAGCGCCGCGGTGCCGCCTAGCAATTGGATTAGACGCCAAAGCACTGAACTACTTTTACGTCAAGCGCCAACTGAAAATTATTGCAAATGTTGCCTGGCAAAAATTGCAGGCGCCAAAGCGCCGCCCTACTTTTACATTGAGCACCAAGGCGCTGGGTTTGATTCCCCATAATCTCAAATTCCCATATTTATCACATTAATAAGCATTAAGCTTACAGTATGCCAGAAAAGTAGGAATTGATCCTGAAGTACTAAACTATTCCATGCCAGCAAGGATCACTGGTGCTGGGTGAAGTTGAAAATATTATATTGGTTGACGTGCAATAAGCGCCAAACCTAGATTAATAATTACTCAAAATTGGGGCGTGTTAGAATGTCCTAAAAGACATTGCTACCAGCCCAGAGATTACCCTGGTAGAAGGTATAAGAAGAATTAGTCATTTACAATAAAATCATCTTTGAACCATCTTCATTTTATCCTTAATCTGGTTGACCTTTATCCTAATCCTTAAGTGCTTCTGTGCATTCAGAAGCCATTGCTGGGCAATAATCATGGTTCTGTTCTATCCTGGCTCTTCTGATACAGTACTACTCATATCCTCACATATGACTGTATTCTGGAAAATGTTCTGTGCCCTATAATCTCAATAATTGTGGCACTTTAATGCAAAAAGCGCGACACCAGCCACTCAAAGCCAGACTAGTAAGTCAACTTGAATTGCCAAAACCAACAACATGAACAGATGATGATCCCTTATGGTGGATATCCTGTTTTGGCGCTTGACTCATTATCAAGATCAAGCCACCCCCTTCTTCCATCCAACCGTGTGATCAACAATCATGTTCCTGTTATCCTTGATTCACATTGACTATATAATCACTATCTCACAATAAAGGTCATTATCTAGTTTTTAAATATTTTCCCCTTGTAACTCTGCTAAAACAGCTCAGTTACAACATTGGTAGCACAGGTACGTTCTCCATCCTACCTTATCTTGAAAAATTCTGCCTGTTGCCCGCACGCGCCGCGGCCAACAAATCCTTGAAAGAATTATGTCTGGCCTCCTTCTGGACTAG